>VZTA01001583.1:177976-244569 GCA_013398855.1 Mohoua ochrocephala | reverse complement strand
CCCTGCGCCCCCGTGCCGGGAGAGACCGGGACCGGGACCAGGACCCATGGTCGGGGCCGTCGCCCCCCAGCCGGTGTCCCTTTGCTGCCAGGGTTGCGAGGGGCATCGTTCAGCGCGCAGATGTCGTGGGATATGTCGTATTGCTGAAAACTAGGGAAACGCACTCCCGGGCTCCGCTGGAGCTAGTCCGGTACCGGGACCGTGTGACCGGGGGCTGAGAGAAGCATCCCTGGCTCCGGCTGCTCCTGCGCTTCATTCCTGCCATCAGCATCATCCTTGCAAGGGAGCTCACGAAAACCTGTGCGGAGCCGCACGCGCGGGGATTGCTGCTGGAGGCGGCTGGCCCCAGCCCAGCCCGTGGGCGATGGAAAATTCGGGGCAGAGTTTTGAGTAAAGGTGACTCAACACGTCAGTAGCAACAGCTCCCACCGTCCAGCTTCGGGGGCCCCCAGTTCTCCCTGCCCTGTGATGCCAAGGAGGGGTGAACATCCTTTCATTTACGGGCACAAACCTGCTTTCGGCGATAATGCCAAAGGACGGTTACCAAGGGTGCTGCAGGCTATGGGAGGCTCCGTCATTTTGGCTCAAACAGTCTAAAATCGATAAATAGGGTGATTTGTGCAAATACCACTGAAGAATGGTGGTAACGCTGCCGGTCCTCGCTCACCTCCCCCACCGGGGTTGTAAACTGTGACCCAGTAAACAGCTCGAACAGCAGCCCAGTTTATTTTGCATAAGCCAAACTAATTCATCTCTCAGAGGTTGTTTTTAATACAAATTAAATGGGAAACTGTAGTTTGGGAGAGAAAGTGTGGGCAGAGCAGTTCAGAAAAATCTGGATTTTCTGCCCTTAAGACAATTTGACAAGGTGTCGTCATTTTGCATGTCAGTTTTTTTTAAAGAGAAAATACTACTTGGTCCCATGTTCTGGTTGATATTTTATGTGTAGCATAGTAAACAGGGAATCCTGGTATTTAGCATGCATGACCTGAGGGATGGAGAATTTGCTCCTGCTACCCTGACAAGCAAGGTTACCCCACTTAAATGTTTGCTCTCGCTTGCTTTCATGCCGCCTTATAAGCCAAGTATTTATAGTCCATGCGAAATTAGGGAGAACATAGCAGGAATGTGTAATGTCTCGCAAGTGAGGAAACCGTCACCGCGCAGGCTGCGAGCGCTGAATGAGTTTTGAAGGTCATTCCCTCACGAGCACAGAGATTTCACATCTTGCCGAGATCCATAGTGTCTCCTCACCCAGGCTGGTTCTGCGCCTGTTGGATGTAATTTATGTCTTTCTATTTTTGCTTAAATCCGGAGAAACTGGCCGAAGCAGCAGTCATGGTTCTCACACGCAGTGCTCTGGATCCGGGCACACGTCTGGGAGCGGAGCTGTGGCTGGAAGTTTGTGCCTGTGCTTTTGCTGCTGTGCCCGTGTGTCCTCCCTGGCAGCAGGGATGAGGATGGGCTTTGTGCCCTCCCTGGAGCGTGGCCTGTCTGACGGGTCATCTGGCTTCACTGCTGGGGAGGAGGAAGCAGCACTCGGAGGCAGAGCTGATTTTAAGAGGGTTTATTTACATTTCAGATAAAGGCATTGGTTAAACCTGTCATAAAATTAACCTCTGGCTGTGCTTGATGAAGGTATGTGAGTAGGGGTTTGGTGCTGCTGGATAATACCTGAGCATTCTGCTTCTAAATAAAGCCTTTTTTATTTGATTATCCAAGGCTTGCTTTGTTCATATTCCCATGTTGAACGAGCAGTTCATTGTCTGAGCTGGGACGAATCCTTCCTCTTTTTTTCCTGAATTTTCGCTCCTGAACAGCCCATCCAAGCAGGCAGACGAGCCTGGAGGGCTCATCATTTGGGCCCCCCCAGATGCTGTTGGAGGGATAGAAGTGCCATGGGCACAGGGAGCGAGGTGCAATGGGTCGGGGCATCGGGGTTGGCACCTTTTGTTGTGAGGGTTTTTTGTGAATTCCAGTGTTTGCTGGTTTGGGGAAGATGCTGTCCCAGCATCTGTCTGCGCTGGATCCCGGGGCTCGGTCTGTGTCTGCCCGCGAGCAGGGCCGTGGTCTCAGCCCTGCCAGGACTCAGGGACTCACAGCAGCTGCCTGGACATGAAGATGTTGGGCTTTTGACTGGGAAAAGCTGATATTTAACAGAATCACAGGCCACAGAGGCACCTTTCAAGGGAATAAAGGTGGTGGTTTGTGTGTGGGCTCCATCAGGTGTGAGAAGGCAGCAGCGCCATCCCTGCTCCATCCCTTGGCATGTGCTGACTGCCACCTGTGGGCGTGGGGACCCTGCTCATGGGTGTCGCTGTCCCGAGACGTGTCCCCAGGGAGTGGGGCCTGACAGAGAGGGGCAGCCATTCCTGAAGGCGTTTTGCTCATCTCCATGGTGAGGGGCTGGTCTAGCCGTGTATTTAAGTTTCACCCCTCGTGCTCCGTGTCTCCAGGAGGGACGTGGAGGAGGCTGCTGGCGAGGCTCCTCGCAGCGCCGTTGGGATGAAAAGAGCTCTGAAACACCCAGCAATGCTGTGGTTTGCTGTGAGCGGGTTGCTTGTCTGAGGAAATGTTTTAAATTCTTCACTGTGGTGTCAGTGGTGGCATAAAAGGCTCGAAATAATTAATGATTTGCCATTGCTCGATGCATCAAGCATTTTCCTGAAAAGACAGTGGCGTTTTGTTTCAAACCCCAGAACGACAGGAACATGGAGATGTGAGAAAATAAATATATGGTTTCCTAGATGCAGAATGTAAGAACTTTCTTGCGTAAGATTGGGAAGAAATGAAAGCGAGCTCCTGGCTGCACTCTGGGACAAACCCCCTGTTTCCCACTTGGAGCACGAAGTTCTTTAGGAGCCCTGACAGGATCATTAATATCAGGCAGCAGCACAAAGGGGAATCTGGGGGTTTGTGGCAGTGAAGGTTATTTGTTCATTATCTTTTTATCTTCTGAGAGTTTCCAATTGCTTTTCCCGGGAAGTAGGTTAGGAGACCGCTGCTTCCGCAGGGGGGGCTCCGCTCTGCAGCCCCGAGCACGGGTGTTGGGGGGACAGAGGCCACTCCCGCTTCCGAGAGCGCCACAAACCAGGGGCTCTGTGCCGAGCTGTTGGTGTCTGTCTGTCCCAGAGCCCTCCCTTCCCTCCACAGCTGGAACCCGAGTGCGGGGACAGGGACCGGGGCCAAACCCATTGTCAGAAATGCGGCATGTGGCGGGCTGCGGGTCCCCGGCTGCGGGTCACAGGCTGAGGCTCAGCGCCGTGGGTCGGGCGCTCCGAGCATCCCCCGGTCTCCTGGTCCGGCAGCAGCGAGAGCCCGGCAGAGCCCCTGAGCAGCTCCAGCTCGGTGCGGCAGGGGGGAGACCCAGACTCGGGGCTGGGCTGCAGCGGGCACAGGGTGCTTGGGCCTGCGAGTCCCAGGGAGGCTGAAAGCGTTACCACAGCTTTGTTGTTGGCTGTTCAAAGTCATGTTTTTATTCATAGCCTTGGAAATGTGTTTGCAGCAGAAACCCATCGTTCTGGCTCAGCTGTGTCTCCGTGAGTTGTGCTGGCGGGTCAGCTCCTTTGCCCCTGGCTCCAGCATTTCCTTACACTTGGTTTTGTAGGCTTGGGAGGAAACTGCCTGAAATGCCCAATGAGTTTGAAGGGAAAACAGCAGCAGTCAAAGCAGAGCATTTAATCTCCTCTTCCTCTTAAATTTATGTCCAACAATATAATTTTAAATACAAAAGATACAGAAGGCAGCTGAGGAAAACATCCACTAAATGTCCACTGAAAATGGGGGACAATATTCACTCACATTTCAATGGGAACAAAACCCCAGGTTGTTTTGGAAACCTGTGGAAAATATTTCTCTTGCTGTTCTTTCTCCGCCAGCTGAAATGTCTGTTTTCTGTTCACTTTTCATACCTGTCTTACAACGTTACCTGCTGTGAACCCGCCGGCTATTCCCTTCTCAAGAGCTAATTTCCTGACAGAACTACTTTGCTTATCACTTTCCTGTGGAAGACGTTGAAGGCAAATATAGACACAGAGTCAGATATGGATATAGATGTCCACACGCTCGTGCACACACACAGAGATGCCATTGGAGAGAGACATGTACCACAGCCCCATGACAAAGGAATTCGCTCCTTCTGTCGCGTTAGAATTAGGTAATGTGCAGCAGGAGGCTTTTTTTGAGGTGTCTGGGGAATACTGAAAGTGCCATGAGCAGCCCAATTATTTTTAATTTTTGAGTCAGCCTCTGGGAGCCCAGGGGGATTGTGGACACGGGAATGACGTCGATGGCCACGTGCTGGCAGCGCCAGGACTCACACGATGCCTTGGTTTGCCCCGTACGGGACCAGAGGCGCTGAAAGCTCCTGTGATCCCCCTCTGACCGGGCACATCTGTTTTGTCACTGAAACCTCACAGTTGGCTTCTCCTGGAAGCCATGTATGGAGTGGACGAGGACTCTGTGTGGAGCAAGACTCTCACTGTGATGCCATCACTGGTGGTGGGCAGGGCCCTGCTGGAGATGCCCTGAGTCTGTGGAAACTCCTCTCCAGCTCATGCAGGGATGGGGATCCTCTCCAGGGTGTGTGGCATCACAGAATCCTGCAATGGTGTGGGTTGGAAGGGACCTTAAAGCTCATCCCATTCCACTGCCCGTCATGGGCAGGGACACCTCCCACTATCCCAGGCTGCTCCAAGCCCTGTCCAACCTGGCCTTGGACACTTCCAGGGATCCAGGGGCAGCCACAGCTTCTCTGGGCACTCTGTGCCAAGGTTTTGCCACTTGGCTCAGGGGGTGGCTCCTTGATGGGCCCTTCATGTTCGAGGATGGCTCGTGTCATGCGATGTGAGGAGGGAATTTGTCCATGGACAAAACCCTGACCTGTGGTTTCCTCAACACCTCGACCTGCTGGGGCTGGTGGCGCTGTCCTGTGCCCCACGGCCAGCACAGGGTGTGTGGGACTGGTGGGAATCCCAACAGCAGAGCAGAGCACACGTGTGCTCCCATTGAAACAGGAGCTGCGGCTCCGAGCGATCCCTGGGAGTCACCGCGCCCCTGGCTTCCAGAGGCAGAGGAAGCGTGGCCCTCCTGTCACCTGTTAGAAATGACATGTGTTACTGAGAAGGCTGGGAACAAGCAGGGTTTGCTGTGAGGGAAGTGCTGGGGTTTATTTGCCATCAGTTTTGTGGAGAACAGACAATCCCTCATTAGCCTGGGGTCAGGCTGGGGACTGTGGCAGAGCCCTGAACGTTGTCACTGCCATCAGCCACTTGTTTGTGGGCAGAAAACCCAATTATTGTTTGGTTACAGCAAGCTTTAGAGTTGCTTCTGCAAATAAGAAGGTTTCAGGTCAAATTCTTTTCTTTGAAATGTTTCTGGGGTAAATTATTCCAGCAGTAGGGGAGCAATTTCCTATTGATGATCTGGAATTGCTGTGAGGCCGATGTGTCCACAGCGAGTGTCTGCAGGGACTGCACAGCACAGGGGAGATGGCAGCAGGTTCTGACAGCTGCAGGGATATTGTGGTTACCTTGGGCTGGAGTTTGTCATGCCAGGGCTGGGGGATGATTGGAAAGGATCATTGAGTCATAGAATCATGAAATGGTTTGGGTTGGAAGGGACCTGAAAGTTCACCTTGTTCCAAACCCTTGCCATGGGACACCTCCCACTAGACCAGGTTGTTCCAAGGGTGGGGCTAAATGCCCTCCTCTGGTAGGATTAGTAGTTACTTACTTTTGGTTGTTCTTCCCAGCCTATTGGAAGTTTTAGGACTCAGGAAAATATATCCTATCCTGATTTGTGGATTGTCCCCTTTTATTCCCATCAGTGTTACATCCACTGTGGCACTTGGTTAGTCTCTAAAATCTAATTTATGTGGCACCTTTGTCACCCCAAGAGACATTTTCCCTGTGCTCCAGCCCATGCCAGCAGAGCTCTGCCAGCTGCTGCCCAGGCCCAGGAGAAAGGCAAACCCACCATCCTTGTTCCCCACAGGAAGGAATCCACACTTGGAGCATTTTTGGAGCTGTCGCCGAAGCACAACAACACCTTAACCAGGGCAGGTTCCATGCCCGGGGCGGGAGCAGCCGCTCGCAGGATGGAGCAGCACGGCCCAAGGTTGCCGCTCCCTGCAGGAGCCCTGTGGCTGCCAGAGCTTTTCTGCTCAGTGAGGAAGAGGAGCGTGAAGGGCAGCGGGGTGGGAGCACACGAGCTCCGTGTGGGAACATGTTCGCTGGGACTCACGGACACGAAAGCTTTTTGTTGTTGTGCTGGGCTGAGCAGGCTGGAACAGCAGAGGGAACGTCCCCAGCGCCACGTGTCAGCGCCAGCACACTGAGCCATGCTCCATCAGCATGTGGAACACTGGCACTCCTGGAAAATAAAAATAAAAAACTTAAAATGAAATTAAATCTCATTAAATGTGTCACCCAGGGGCGTGTGTACCTGCACGGCTCGTGTCAGGATGCCAAAGGGTGCTGGGGCAGAAGCCAGGTGAGCAGTGCTGGCAGGAGATGTGCCAGCTCTTCTGCCCAGATCCTGGAGATCAGTTCCTTCCTCTCCAGAAAAGAAATCATTTGGAAGTGTGTTTCCTTCCAGAGCGCAGGGATAGGTGAGATATTGGGAAGGAATCCTTCCCCGTCAGAGTGGTGAGGCCCTGGCACAGGGTGCCCAGAGAAGCTGTGGCTGCCCCTGGATCCCTGGAAGTATCCAAGGCCAGGCTGGATGGGGCTTGGAGCAGCCTGGGATAGTGGGAGGTGTCCCTGCCCATGGCAGGGGCTGGAACGAGATGGGCCTTAAGGTCTCTTCCAACCCAAACCATTGCAGGATTTGATAATTCTATTTGCAAGCAATGCCTGGTCCTGAGTCTGATGTTTTCCCGGGAAGGGCCAGGGGCAGGTGTGGGAATGGGCTTCAGGTGCTGGCACAGAAAAGCTTTTTTTTTCTAAGCAAAACTAGGATTTCTGTAACTGTGGAGGAATGATCCAATGGGATCCTGGGGAGCAGCTGGGCATTTCATCCCTCCTGCATTGTCCTTTTAAAGCTGCAGGCCCTGCTCTGCCCTTAATTACACTTGGGCATTAATTACCCTCCAAGCACATCACCTCCACCGGTGCTTTTGTCTTTGTCTGTTGAAGTGACTTGGCAGCTGAAATTTCATGAAGAACTTGGTTAATTGTGCACACGCAGAATGCAAGATGCCATTGTGCTTCCTCCAGCTTGTTATCTGGGATGGACTCGGGGGTAAAATCCAGGAAAATCTGATTTTCCTCAGCAAAGTCAGCGGCTGTCGCGGCCGATCCCCATCAGAGCTGCGCTGCCACCGCAGCGGGGCTGGTTTTACGTAACCCCTTGGTGGGGCAGGGCTGTATTTCAAACCACGGGATCGACTCTGCGTGCCCATTACTGGATGGTCCCAGTCCTCCTTATGGAACCCAGGGAGTGTTTGTTTTCCCGAGTTGTCCGGTCTTTGGTCCCGGCCAGGAAAGTTGATGTAAATGGAAACGGCTCCTCTGCAGACGAGGGAACGGACTGAAAACCTTCCTGGTTCTTTACGATGTACTTTGTGTTGGGAAAATGGAAAGGTTAGGAAATTCCTCCTGGAGAGGTGCAGGCGTTACAGGGCTCAGAGCCATGGGCTGGCTCTACCCTGATGATTTTATCAGAATAATTTTGCCATAATAATTTTAACATACTGTCTTTGGCTGTTTGAGCTGGGAGCCTCCCCCCACTCCCAGCTGGCCGTGATCCCACCGGAGCCAAGCGAAGGCTGAGTCCCGTTTTCCTGCCCTGTGAGTGCCAGTTCTCTGCACTGAGCAGCTCACTGGAAATTCAAGGTTCACATGTATTTTAATCTCTCCTATCTGGCAGTAAAGAAGATGAGCCCTGGACTCCTGAGCAGAGGCAAACCCTTGGGCTGGGTCAGGAGGAGAATCCAGGTGGGCCAGTCCCTGGCAGGTACTGGCATCTCACCAGACAGTCGAGGTGTTTTTCTCCATGATAATTAACAGCAGCTTCCACAGCCAGCGAGGCCTCAGTTCGTTAATGTGGGATGTCAGGATCTGATCAATGCTGCAGCCGGAAATAGAATATTTTGGCTGCATAATGTCTGTTACCAAAGACTTTAATTATAGTGGCATATCTGTCACATCGATGAGGGGCTTGTGTTTTTCAGAGGGTTTATAGTGGCTGTTTCGTGTTGGCTCTTACCCTGGAACACAGGCTGGGATCCCAAAGGAAATATCCGTCCAGCTGCCTATCGGGGACTTTTCTGTAATAAAAAAATGACAAAAATTGAGTCAGCCATTCTGGAGCAGGAAAGAGGCTTTAAGAATATATAGATCAGGTAGTTTGGAGCAATTGCAACTATCCCTTGTACACTTAACTCATGGAATGGGCAGTATATTGGGACTGGGGGGGAAAGAGCTGGAATCCAATAGACTTATGTTTGAAAAATAATAATAAATTTGCTGAGCAGGTACTTTTCATGAATCGATCTAGTTCTCATTAGCTTTGCACTGTATAGTTTGCTGACTAATATTTCTGGCTTGCAAGTAAAAACGGCTTTCCAAAGGAAATATGGAATGAGAACAGAGTGTTTTGGGGACCTGAAAACCTGGAGCTCCTGGGGCCATTGGAAAAGAAGAGATGTGAGGGCAGCAGAAACACAGGAACAGAAGAGAGGGCTGGGGTTGGAGTGACAGTGGGACAGGACCAGGGCAGTGGAGGTGTGATGGGTACTGGGAGCATTCCTGCTGTGCCAGCCCATCCTACTCCATCTGTACAGGGACGCTCGCGACCCCCGTGGCACCGTGGAACTGAGCCTTGGCTCCGGCCCTTGCCGTGGTTCTGTCAGACCTCCTGCCCAAGGTGGTCTCTTGGACCAAGTCCCTGCCTAATCTTGGCGATCCCAAGCTCTTTCTCAATATTAAGGTTCTTCTCCTGAACCCGAATGGACTTTTCTCCCTCTGGCCCTTGTCACTGCTGTCCTTCCTTTCTCCCCCAGTGTTTATTCCCGTGTGTTCACAGGTTGGCATCATTCCCATTTGCAGGTTGATATAAACCCCCAAACCAGCAGGGAATGATTCCCCAGCCTGTCACGGCTTCTTGGGAGCGACTCCTTGAGCACATGATGGGGCTTTGTTCTGCCTGCGATTTCTGCTTCGGTGACAGATTTCTTCACGCGGGGCTTGGATGAAGCCGAGGGTGCTCGGGGCTGTCCAGGGAGCTCAGCAGGGCTCTGCCCTGCCGCGCTTCCAGGCGGGAGCACATCCCCTTCATGGAGCCTTGGTCCTCGCTGGGAGCCGCAGCTTCACATCTGGGCTTTGTTCTGGACATGAATAAGGTGCCAATACAAAATTAATCCAACGAGGCAAACTGTGAATGTCACTGACAGGGGCTCCTCCCTGGCTCCTGGGATGCTTCCCGCTGCCAGCGAGAACACACGGGCCCCTGGGTGAAGTCTCCTGGAATTGAATAAACCCACAGCAAACAGGCTGAGGCTTTTCTCAGAGCCAGTGAGAGGAGAGCGCTCCCATTTCCATAGGGCTTTGTAATTAACACAGGGAATTTTGTTCCGGGATGTCATTGAGTGTAATGGGGAACGATGGCTGAGGCGGTTTAGGCTGATTCAGTTTGGAACTTCTGTGGGCGGTGTGTAATTCCCAGCTCTGCTGGGCTCTTCCCAAGACATGTGTTTTTGGGACACAATTAATCTCTGTATCCAGGAGCTGATGGGCCCTGCCACGTCCTGCTCATGTCCTAGGGCAAACACCCTGCGGGAGCAGCAGGGAGCACTGTGGGAGCTGGTGTTTCCCTCACTTTTAATTCGTCCTCTTACACGACGCTTCCCGTTCCCTCATTTTGTGTGTCTGCTATTCCTCATCCCTGCGGAGAAGTGCCACCTCCAGCAGGCACGGCCTCAGGGTGGCAGTGGCTTGGTGGCCGTGGTGCCTGTGGGACACGCGGGAGGGTCGGGAGGGGGTGTTCAGCTGGGCTGGGGTTTTACACCCTGTGCAGCCCCCATGAGACGCGGATAAAGTAAAAACCTGCCCGGAAAGACTCCAGCCTTGGCTTCTGTGCAGGGCTTGGGGCACCATAAATCAGCCTGAAGGAGTGACTGACCCTGCACACACACTGCCTAATTTGTTTCTTTTGCTTTGTTCCACGGATTTCTATGGAGAGAGTGGAGAAGTCAACGTTGAGTGCAGCTGGAAGGGCCGGGGATTGCCATGGGAACAGAGGAACAGGGCTGATGGCAGACAGGGGACACTGCCACCGCCTGGGAGGTGCCCTCGTCCCCACTGCCCCACTGCTGCTCTGGGGACCTCGGGCTGGAGCTTCATGTCCAGCCCCTGGAATGATAACCAGGAGCTGTGTCCCACTGGAGTGAGTCCAGATCCAGCCTCATCCCAACCTCTGGGCTCTGGGGCTCCTCTGGGGCTCCTCCGGGGCTCCCCAGGTCCGTGCCACCGAGGCACGGTAGAGCTTTGTGTTTATTCATCCCAAAAGCCAGTGCCAAGGGGGTTATTTATGTACTTACTGAGGGTTTGCTTTTGCCTGTTTCATTTGTCATCTTAACACAAGCTGGATCCTTCACTTGCCTAAAGGAGGCTGGAGCCCTTCTGCCATGGAGAGGGGCCAGGAGAGATCTGAGAGCCCCTTCCAAGGCCTAAAGGGGCTCCAGGAGAGCTGGAGGGGACAAGAGTTGGAGAGACAGGATAAAGGGGAATGGCTTCCCACTGCCAGAGGGCAGGGTGAGATGGGATATTGGGAAGGAATTGTTCCCTGGGAGGGTGGGGAGGCCCTGGCACAGAGTGCCCAGAGAAGCTGTGGCTGCCCCTGGATCCTTGGAAGTGTCCAAGGCCAGGCTGGACAGGGCTTGGAGCAGCCTGGGACAGTGGAAGGTGTCCCTGCCCATGGCAGGGGGTTGGAACAGGGTAAGCTTTGAGGTCCTTCCCACCCCACATCCTTCCATGATCCCATGATCCATTTCCTGGGCAGTTTCCTGGGCAGACTGGTGCTGGTGCACCCTGTGCTGAGTGTTGGTGTGTCAGTGCTCCTAAAGGAGCTGTGCAATTCCCATTCCTAGAGTTTTCTCGGTGTCCAGGCAAAGGAATTATGGTGCTGTTTGGCTGCTGCACTCTTCCAAGTGAGCAGCCTGGCATGAAAGAAGCCTTGCACGGAGCAGGCATGGGAAGGGTGAGTGCTTATGGCTTCTTTCAGGTGTGCTTGGGAAAAAAAATCCTCTGATAAACTACAGAGGCCCGAAGAGATCCTTCTGTAAGTGCTGCAGTTATCCTGGTCTTTATTTGGACAGTCAGTGAGCCACAAGGATTGGCATCCCAGCCAAGGGAAGGGCTGAGGGGCAGTGGAGCTTGGTACAACGTTAGAACAGATTCACTCAGCCCCTTCAAATATTTATGGCCTTGCAATCCATACACGTTTTAAGAGTATTTGGCATCCTCCTGCTCTGCTCTTGCTTGTGGAGAGACTCTGGAGAGCATCTGCCCGGCCGTGGGGGTGGCTGCAGCGACCAGGTGTTGTGGGGGGCAGGTTTATGGCTGGGATTTAGGAAGGATCCATGGAGTCTGTTTCTAGAGAACTCCTTAGTGTGAGGAGGGGCTTTGCACAGCACTCCGGGTGCTGGTGGCTCGTGCAGCCCACGGATTGGGATGCAGGATACCTGTGGGTGCTGGCTGGGCGAGGAAGGGTTTGGCTGTGGGGATCATCCTGTCCTTGCCCACGCAGCTGGAATGGTGGGAGGATGCACCAGAGGACCGCTGGCAGTGCTGGACCTGGGGCTGGGTCAGCAGGGGTGTCTCACCTGCTCAGAAGGGACAGGAACTTATTTTCTAGCAAAAGAAAGTCAGTTGTAGCAAGCCGGTTGCCTTCCTGCCGGAGGGACAATTCCTGTCAATCTGCCACGTTTTACTCGGATGGGATAAAAATAGAGCACGATTGCCAGGCAGCAGCCGCACATCCTGCGGCCGTAATGAGCTCTTAAGGTAATTACCTTTGGTGGGAAAGAGCTGGAGAGGGCGTGTTCGACTGACACAGGGAGCGTTTGCAAGAAATGGGTCTGTGCTCCTGTGAAAGGGCAGCATCCCAGAGCAGGAAAGCCGGAGAGGGGTTTGGGACAGGGGCCTGGAGCGACAGGACAAAGGGCAGTGGCTTCTCACTGCCAGAGGGCAGGGTTAGGTGGGATATCGGGAAGGAATCCTTCCCCTTGAGGGTGGGGAGGCCCTCTGCCCTGTGCCAGGGCCTCACTATGCTCACAGGGAAGAGTTTGTTGTAAAAGAATGTTTTAATCTATTTAATTTCTTCAAAGCCTTATTTTAAAGTGCTGTTCCATAGCTGGGGGTTATCTTAACAGGAATTATGATCTGGGCTGAGAAAATGCCACGTGCCACCCACTGCCAAGCCGTGCCCTACCAGAGACTGTCCGGGAAGCCACCACTGCCCTGGGCATCCTCTCCCTGCCCCAGCTCTTGGGGCTGGACCCATCTTCGGACGCACCTTTTCCCCACTGAGGCTTTGCCCTCTCCAGGTCAATAAATAATCTCTCGGAGCACTGCGTTGCCTCCCAGCTCTGTAAATCAATTTACCCTGTTGCAGAATATCCAGTGCTTGCATGAAATAGGTAAATTACATCTCCCGCTGTTCCATCTTCGTAACGAATTCGATACCATCTTAAGAATATAAACCACGAGAGCGCTTTTGTCTGACTCAATTTGCCTTTGTGCGGCAGAGGGGCTGATCTCCCGAGCAGCGCCTTTCCCGAGCCTCTGTAATCCTGAGGCTTTTCTTTATCGCAGTCTCCGAGGTGTTTCCCCAATTGCAGCCAGATTTATGTACCTGCAGCTCCCCTCCTCTGTGCTGAGGTGGGATGGGACCTCTCCAGCCCCGGGGCTCCGCAGCCGCCCTCGGTGCGCTCACGCCATGTCACACAGAGAGGAGCTTGTCCAGCCGTGACTCCTGTGGTGTGCAGGCAGCATTCCCTCATCCTGCTGGGTGGTTTCCAAGCCTGGCTCCGGCAGTGAAGTGCTCCTACAAACCCACCCAATTCCTGCCCCCATCAGTGGCTGTGGCTGCGAGGTTTCCATCGGAGATCAGGGAATTCGCGCCAGAGGAGGAGGTGTCACCCGTCCTGTGTGGCACTGCGCACGCCGCTCCTGTGGGCTCGTGCCAGAGCTGGGATTTCCTGTCCTGGAACGTCAGCACTGAGGAGGATTCTGCAGAACCTTCCTTAATATAAAATTCCGTACTAGGGATCAGCGTTAACAGTCCCGATGCAGCCGGTGTTCCTTAGGAAGGAGCTGCTGGGAAGGATGGAGTCAGGAGGGAGGATGGAGAATGGTTCTGGATCAGCAGCTCCGAGGACAAAGCCTCAGCTTTGCCATCCCTATGGAGCAGCTGGACCCTGGCCCTGCCCTCAGGAGGTCTGGTGTGATAGGAGCTGTGGAATGGACTGACAGACCCTGAGGAGCAGAGACACGGAATGGGAGCACTGGGATGGACTGACAGACACCTTGAGGAGCAGAGCCATGGAATGGGAGCACTGGGATGGACAGTGACACCCTGAAGAGCGGAGACACAGAATGGGAGCACTGGGATGGACAGACTGACACCCTGAGGAGCAGAGACACGGAATGGGAGCACTGGGATGGACTGATTGACACCCTGAGGAGCAGGGCCATGGTGACAGGCAGTGTTTGGTGTGGTCCTGTGGTGGGGCCAGGCAGGGTCCCCCCAGACCCACAGTGGAAGGACGAGGTGCTGTCCTGAGGCTGCTGCAGGCACTGAGCAGGGTGTAAATCTCTGGTTGGGAGCCAAGCAGTGCCTTCATGCAATTCAAGCCACTCCTGTGCAATGTAAACATCATCACTGCAATAAAGCCGAAGGTCTGGTGCTGGCAGATAACAACTGCAGCAGGGTGTCAGCAGGAGCAGAGCCTGCACTGAAGGATGCTCGTTGTCCTCGCTCCTCGGGGGACATGGTGGTGCCTGTGCATGTTCCAGAGTGGGGGGTCACAGACCAGGACACCAAATTTTTATCTTTTAATTGGTCGATGCCATGTTCCATCACCCTGGCTGGTGTGGGATTTTCACTGTAATTAATACTAATGAACGTGTCTGTTGGAGAGGGCACTGGAAAGCTTTTCATACGGTGCTGTTTTCTCCCTGAATCATCATTTTGGTTTACAGGAATCCCCAAAAACACAGCCTGCCCACAGCTGTGGTGTGCAACGGCACTGGGCCAGGAGTGCTGGTGATACCCCAGAGCTTGGTGTCCCTGTGTGGGGCTGGGTCTGGGGGAGCTGTTGGGGAATGGTCTCCCTGGAGGAGCATCTCTCATTGGCAGGGCAGAGCTGAGCCCCCCATCACCCAGCCCTCCCTGGCAGGAGCAGGAGCAGGAGCAGGATCTCACTTGGGCTGGCAGCGCTGGATGAGAGCCCTGCACTGCCCAGAGCAGGAAATGACAACCAGGGGCTGCCCCAAAGGTGATTGCTCTTTTCCTTCCCACCTTATCTAAAGTGCCTCTCTGCTGCTTTGTCTGACGCTGAGCCCCAGGCATTTTGCTGGAGTATTTGGTGCACTGAGCATTGCTGGGATCAGGGAGGTCCCAGGGGGCTGTGGGTGCTGTGCCCCAAAGCTGAACTGGCCCCCAGACGCTGCTGTGCCACAGGCGCTCCCCAGGAATGCTGATCCTCGAGATTCTGTGCCAGCCCCCTCTGTGTGGGCCTGGGGGTGATGCTCTGATCTTTGGGTTGATGCAACTCTCCTCGAGGTGATGCTCCTCTCCTTGGGGAGATGCCGCGGTTCTCAGGGTGCTGCTCCTCTCCTCAGGGTGCTGCTCCTCTGCTGTGCTCCCGCACCAGGCACAGTCTCGGTGCTGCCAGGCAAGCGACTGCTCTTTCCTCGGTGGATTCTCCCATCCTCCACCCCTTTTGCTGGCATTTGTGTCTCCATGTGCACCAAGGGATGCCATCAAGGATGTGGCCTGTCCGTGACTGAGCAGTGGTGCCCCTGGGCACAGTGAAGGGTCTGCCTTGGCACCCTGCTAACATCTGGGGATGTGAGGCTTGAATTCAATCTCTGACCGCCCAGAGCCTCTATTTCCAGTGCTAAACTGCAGGGACTCAGAGATGGGCAGGGAGCAGTGGATCCTGGAGATAGGAGCTGTTTGGGAGCGTTGCTGTATCAGGCCTGTTACAGCCACTTGCTCGCAGGGAAAGGTGCAGCCGGATGCGAGGGAAGATCCCAATTCTTCCAGCTGCCAGGCAGAGCTATTTTCCCTCTCCATCTCCTCTGCATATTCCAGACACGGGATCCGCACTGACCCCGCAACCACCTGAGCTCCTCAGCGGCTCAGAGTGACAGGGCCACCCTCCTCTGCCATTTATCCATCAATTTGTGCCAAGCAGGAGCCTAATGGAGCGAGTAATGCCCGAGCTGGGGCTCTGCGGGGCCACGGCACCGTGCCTGGGGAGAGCTCGGCATTCTGAGGCATTCCTGTCACCTGTGGAGGGAGGGAGGGATGGAGGGATGCATGGATGGATGCATGCATGCATGCATGGATGGATGGATGTCCCCAGTCCTGCCAGGGGCCTGTTCCCCAGGGATCTCTGGTGCCCGTGCAGGGCAGGGGTTGCTACGCACTGGTTTGTGCCGTGGGGCAGGGCCTGTTGGGAGAGAACAAGTGGTGATGGTTTTAAACTGAAAGAGTGGCAGTGTACAATAGACACAATCAGAGGGTTTTTATGGTGAGGGGGGTGAGGCCGTGGCATAGGGTGCCCAGAGAAGCTGTGGCTGCCCCATCCCTGGAAGTGTCCAAGCCAGGTTGGATGGAGCTTGGAGTACCCTGGGACTGTGGAAGGTGTCTCCTTTTTTGGCCCCAGGGACTGCAGCATCAATCCCTGGCGTCAATCCCAGGAGACTGCCCTGGTACAAACATCCCTGTTTCCCCCAGGAAGGGGGTCAGACCCAGGAGCTCTCTGAGTCGGAGCAGTTCTT
This sequence comes from Mohoua ochrocephala, assembly GCA_013398855.1. Classification (NCBI taxonomy): domain Eukaryota; kingdom Metazoa; phylum Chordata; class Aves; order Passeriformes; family Acanthizidae; genus Mohoua; species Mohoua ochrocephala. The sequence continues at coordinate 228,556 of VZTA01001583.1, read as the reverse complement.
CAATGGGATCTTGGCTCGGCACTGGTGCCCCAGAGCTCCCGTGGCCTCTCAGCCCTCAGGAGATGTTGAGAGATCCAGCACCTGCTTCCAGACATGAGGAAAGCCCAGATCTTGGCAAACCATGGGAAACCCACTCTGGTTAAGCACTAAGCCCAGAGGAGCAACTCCTTCTGTAACTTGGCTTAGTTTATGCTGTGCAACCTCAGCTGGAGAAGTGAAATCTCCACCCAGCACCCCCCTCTGTAGCCAAGCGAAATGTGATTGCATCTGCTGATCAGGGACCGACACAATTTGGGAAGTCCTTGAGGGTTTTTTAAGGTCAGGGATGTGTGATACGTAACCAGCCCCGTGTGGGTCCCACGGGCGGAGCCGCCTGTGCCGAGGCAGCTTGGCCTGTGCTCTGCCTTTCCTGCTTCTCCAGGAAAAGCAACAGCTGGGAATGGATCTGTCTTCAAGGTGTGACTGAGGGGCAGAATCTACTTTTCAGAAGGTCATAGGGCAAGGGCGATACAGGGGATGGAAACAGATGGTGCTTCTGCCCTGCCTCCCTCTCCGGAGCAGCACCATGAGGGATCATCACTGCAGCGGTAGAAACTGCCCACAGCACTGGGTCCTCAACATCGGAAGGACATGGAACTGTTGGAGCAAGTCCAGAGGAGGCCACGGAGATGCTCCAAGGGCTGGAGTCCCTCTGCTCTGGAGCCAGGCTGGGAGAGCTGGAGGTGTTCACCTGAAGAAGAGACGGCTCCAGGGAGATCTTAGAGCCCCTTNATCACACAGAGCAGCCCGTGGTTGCAGTTTTTTCCTGCTTTGTCAGCAGTAGTGTCTCCTTGTGCAGAACTGCAGCTCCCAGGAATTTTCTGATCCTGGAGTTTAATAAAACCCCCACCAAATCCAGTGACTCTGTGGTGTGCACCGGAGCTGAGAGACAGGGGCCCACGGGCCTGGTGTGGCCCTTGGCCATGGACCTGGTGTGGCCCTTGGGCCCAGGTCTGGGGCCGAAGGAGGGAAGGTGCCACCCACAGCAGCATCTCCATCTGGACCAGGCTGCACATGGGATGAGCTCCTCCATGGCACTGGTGGGGTCCTAAAGGGATGGACACTGAGGAGGAGCCGGGAGCTGGGGGGATCAAAGGCTCTTTTTTCAAGCACTGCCACAGGACTGGGCTGGCCCATAGTGTGCGAGCAGATCGATCACCCCTCTCTGAGGTGAGGGATGAGGAACCTTCTTACCTTTATTCCCCTGTCCCATGTGTGTGTGCAGGTAAATCACACTGCTCTGAGCCCCTTCATGGCTCCAGTAGCACAAATAATACATCAGAGAGAGAATATGTAATCGGAATATTTATTTTAGGTTAAGATAATCAGAGAATTGTGGAATGGTTTGAGTTGGGAGGGCCTTTAAAACTCACCCCGTTTCACCCCTGCCATGGGCAGGGACACCTTCCACTATCCCAGGTTGCACCCAACCCTGTCCAGCCTGGCCTTGGACACTCCCAGGGATGGAAGTGGGCAGCCACAACCTGGTGCAACAAATCAGTGCGCACACAAATTAGCGCAACTTGCACTGATTTCTCCAAGCCCACAAGTGTCCCATAGGTTTAATTCCATTTGTCTTCCCGCAGGTCTCCCGAACCATCCCTTTCCTTTAGCAGGGATGCGCTAATCCCATGTGAAACCCGCTCTGATGTGAGTAAGTGGAACAGACAGGCAGAACCTTTTCTACATTAAACTGGAGGCGCGGAGCCTTGTGCACACACGGAGTGTTATCACAGACATGATACCCAGCATTACACGCTCCCGGGATCCTCGGCTGCGCATCAGGAGTGAGTGCCTGGCAGTGAGGAGGATGATCTGCTGCGAGAGGCAAAGGCAGAGCTTCCCTCCCTCTGCTTTGGTGTGGCTGTGGAAGAAACCACAGCCTTTTGTCTGCTTTGGGTGTCTGATCTGCCCTGGGCTCTCTGGTGTAATGCAGCTCATCCAGGTGGAATTTTGAAGGTGGAATTTTGAACAGCTCCTGTTAAGCCTGGGAGCTGACCTGTGGCAGTACTGGGATGCCTGGGGAGATCCCGAGGGGCTGCAGCTTGGGTGGGGGTTGGGTCATCCTGGTCTGCTGGAAAGTGGACCCATGGTGGGTGTGTCGAGGTGGGGGTGGTCAGGACCCCCGTGCAGAGTCCCCAGCACTGCTGAGCCCCGGGGGAAAGCACATGGGAAATGGGAGCAGGGATCCTTCCCGGCTCAAGGCCCACCTGGAGAGCTGGTCCCATGTATCCATGTAGTTTGATTTGCTCCACTCTCCTTCCAGGAGATAAACACAGGTGAAAGAAAGCAACATTTCATTTGGAATGCTAGGTGTTGTTTTCTCACCTGCAGAATTCCCAGTGAAGATAATCCCAGCAAGTGCAGGCAGAGGACTTCTGCCCTGGCCATTAGGGCTTCCAGCTCAACTTCCCTCGGGCTTCCAGTTCAGACTCCCTTGGCCAGTTCGGCATCCTGAGCAGCAGATCTGGGGCCACCATCCAGGACACACCATCCCAGCTTTCCCAGCAAACCTTTAGAGGCAGATTTTGGGAACAAAGCCTTGATGGATGCCCACAACAGCAGCAAACCCAAGATGTCTCAGCTCTGGTGTTTTCTGTAACCCCGGTGGGGCTGGGCTGGGGTGGCTGCAGGTCCCAGTGATGCCTGTTCCTGCAGGCTCGGTGGAAGTCGAGGTTTAAGTACTCTGGGCATTTTCAGGAGCTCCTGGAGGGTAAAAGGCTGTCAGCCCAGATAAATATTAGAGCAGCAAAGAGAGGAAGGAGAAACCAGAGTGGGCAGGAAGAGCAAGAGAGATGAGGAGATTGCTGCAATTTGTGGGCCCTTGGGACAGTGCCTGAGAGCCGTGTTCACGTCCCACTGAGCTCAACAAACACTCCTCCCGTCTCTCTGGCATCCCAGCACGGTGAAATGTTGCACTGATGCGTGGTCCGGCAGGTTTGGGGTGGTTCTGCCTGCCACTGCCCTCTGCCATGGGGCCACTGGTACCACCACTGCCCCTGGGGAGATGCTGGGCTGCTCTGGGAGGCTCCCATAGAGCAATTTTCCCCAGGTGCTTCCAGCAGCCGAGCGGGGCAAGGTCCTCCCTTGCCCCCAGCAGTGCTGCAGTAACCTGCGCTCCAGCCAGGGAGCACAAACCTGCTGGAAGGCTGGGCATCATCCCGTGCTCCTGGCATGGACAGGGGTGTTCCCTGGCAGTGACAACAGGGTCCCCTGGCACGGGGTCTCACTGCCCCAGACATGTTTGGAGCTCTCACCCGTGGTCCAGCAGCCCTGCTGGAGCAGGGAACGCTCCCTCTCTGGCTTCCTTCGGAGGGACAGCATGAAATGAGGAGTTAACACAGCAATAAGCTGCTCCATCACCAGCAGCAGCTTGAATCATTAAGCCTGAAATAATTTTAATTGGATCCAGGATTCACGAGAGATTTTTTTGTGCCATGGTGCAGCTGGACCAGTTTCTCTGCTACCACCAGCTATCGGAGCAGGGGAGAGGGGAGAGGCCCTGCTTGGCTTCAGGTGCCTCTGGATCATGAGGTGTTGGGTCTATCTCAGCACCAAACTGGGTTTAAAGACAGAGAGATAAATATTTTCTTTGCCTTGGAGTGGATAAACATCCTTTGGAAGGCGCTAAGTTGTTGATTTAAGTCCTTGACAGGAACTCTCCAGTTTATTGCAGTGACAGGCTCCTGACACCTGCTCCCACGGGCCAAAGGTGGGAATCTGGGGAGGATGAACCCCCAGCTCTGTGGGTGTGGTTTGGGGGTAAGAACTCAGTTAATCATTCTGTGTGTCCCAATTAAAAATGAGGCATTTTTCTGTGCAAATGGATGGGGGATCTGTGGCCCTCGCCCACACAGGCTTTCCAGGGAATGTGTCTTCACAGCGCATGGACTCTTTCAAAAGAGCCAGGAATTAATCAAACTGAGGTGATTCAGTGCAGTGACTGCACAGAGAGGTGAGGTAAAACATAAACATTAAAAATTCAATTTAAATAGAGCGGCCTGGTGGCATTTGCAGCCGGGTGCGTGGCAGCTCCCGATCCCGCGTCACCTGGCTAAGGAGAGCCGGGAGGATGCTGCAGCATCAGTGGGGTTACAAGAGGACAGGGAATTCCTCTGGCCACAGCCTGATGGGCTGGGGATGGTTTGCTTCCAGCACAGAAGTAACCAGGGGCCGTTTTAAAATATAGACAGAAAAGTCCCAGAGGGCATCAGAGATTTAACTGTGTTTGAGGAGGATTCAGGTGTACAAACAGCACTTGGTATTTGCTCCATGGTCCCACTCCTTGTTGCGATCGGATGGTGGTTATAGAATCCTGGAATCGCAGAATCCTGCAATGGTTTGAGCTGGAAGGGACCTTAAGGTCCATCTCATTCCAGCCCCTGCCATGGGCAGGGACACCTTCCACTATCCCAGGCTGCTCCAAGCCCCATCCAGCCTGGCCTTGGATACTTCCAGGGATCCAGGGGCAGCCACAGCTTCTCTGGGCACCCTGTGCTAGGGCCTCACCACTCTGACAGGGAAGGATTCATGTCGTGACATAGGAGAGGTATGGCCAAAGCCCTGGAAGGTTAAAACCCGAGGTTTTGGAGCAGTGCAGGGTGGGAGTAAGGAGCGATTTCAGGAGCGGGGCAAGGCAGGAGGATTGTGGGGAGCAGGGGCGGGAGGGGAGCTCAGGAAGGGCAGGAAGGGTGGGCTGGCAGGGAGAGCGGGCTGGAGCTGCTGGCAGCGGAGCCGGGAATGCAGTCCCAGGCTGTGCGTGGTGCCGGCGCCAGCCCAGCCCTGCCCTTGGCCCCGGGCCCTCTCCGTGGGCGTCTGGCGAGCGGCTTTCGAGGAATCGCCGCCACACCTGTGGTGCCACCTGCCCGTCCTGCCCACGCCGAGGGACGAGGGATGGGGGAACGAGGGCAAAGGCGCGGTGGGAAGCTGGTGCCGTTTGTCCCCGTGAGCCCCAGTGCCCAGGCACCGCACCCACCGCTCGCCGGGACTGGGCACGGGCCAGGCCATGCCAGGGCGGCAGCGCTGGCACGGCACAGGCTGAGCCGGGCTGCCCTGGCCTCCGGGAAGGCTCGGAGGGCTCTGTCTGTGGTGCTCCATCCTCCAGCCTGCTTGGGCACTCGGGGAGCTCGGATCCCCCGGCACTGAGACCAAGGACGGTGTGCAGGCGGTTGTGCAGCTGGAGAGCTGCTGCTGACGTCGTTGTTCTCCTCCCTGACAGACGCCGGCAATGCCATCGGGTCACCCGCGATTTCAATGTTTAACGAGATGCTTCAATATTTAATCGCACGTTGCTGTGGGGGTGTGCACCTCGGAGACGGGGATGCAGAGGTTCTTCTGCTCCAGGAGTGTCCCCGGGGGGGCACAGCTCCGTGGGCTCGCAGCGCTCCCCCAGCCCGGAGTCCTGGGCAGAGCTCGCCTGTGGGAGCCCAGGCTGCTCCTCCGTGGGAGCACAGACAGGAGTCCCACTCCTCTGCCAGGCCCCCTCTGCCGTGGAGCCCCTCGGGAGGGGCTGTGCCGGGATCATCCTTCCTGCTGCCAGTAGTGAGGATCCTGGCGCTGCTGGCCATTTCCCCGGCCAGTTTCTCCCCATATAAGCCGGACCCCTTGGCACAGGCCCCGCTCTGGCGCGGTTGGGGCCGGCGTTTGTTGTGGGAGCTGTGGCCACAGCTGGGCTGGCAGCTGATCCCAAAAACGGGACGAAAACAGCGACCGCAGTCCAGAAAGTTGCAGATGGCCTGGAGCGGGGAATGCTGGAGAGAGGAGCTGCTCGCGTCCAGCTGCAGAGCTCACGGCTCATTAGCGCAGCTCCGAGCCGAGCTCGTCCCGCCGCGGGGAGGGCACGGCGGCACCCCCGGGGGAGCAGCACCCCCCGGAGGTGGCACAGAACAGCACTCGGGGCACAGCGGGCAGGGGGGACGCTGCAGAACTCAGGGGAGAGAATCGAAAGGGGCTCTGCAAACCGGGGCAGCAAAGGGAAATAATATGGGGAAGGGAAACTGGGGGTCTGGCTTTGCTTCTGGAATGGGGAGGGGGAGAAGAAAAGGGCTGGGAGCACAGGATCCCATTCCTGGGGATGAAGGTAGTGAGTGTGTGGAGAAGAAGGAAGCATTCCCTGGGTTTGCACCCTGGATCACTTCCCAGTGCCCCCGGGATGCTGGATGTGAGCAGACGCTGGCTCAGCCTGCCAAGCAGCAGTGCCAGCCTCCAGGCCGGGCCGGGCTGCTGCGAACCCAGATCAGACCAGGAAGCCTCTTCAGCTGCTTTGTTTTTCTAGGATTAGAAATCACAATCTTTATTATGAAATACTAACACTTACAAAAAAAATTCCCAAGGCTGGGCTCCTCCATTGCCAATTCCATCAGTGCCAGTGCTCCCGGCTGGCAGCTCCTGCAGAGCCGTTATCTCCAGGAGAAATCATTACACAATCCTCATTCTCATGCTGCAAACGGCTTCGTTATGGAACCCGGACTTCAAAGCAGACCCAGAAACAACCAAGTTTCTGTTCAGAATCCAAGATGTTCGGGGAGGATCAGGATTTAGGTTTTGCGAACTGTTCCAGAGAGCAGGTTGGGCTCGATCCTGAAGATTCAAGGCGGCTCCCATGTTTGTGAGGGGAGAGAAATGTGAAAATCCTTTCCTGCCCCAGTAGGTGCAGGGAATTAACTGGGAGTGAAGGTGAATCCCGTGTGGAATAATTGAACAAGCAGTCTCCATTCTGCTGCTTGGACAGTGGGAAGGAACTGGTCCGGCGGAGCGGGATGCTAGTGTGGGATACTGAAGTGAAATGTTGGAGTGGGATGCTGGAGCAGAATACTGGAGTGGGGAGAGTGCTCCCTGCATGAGTCTCCTCCCTGCATTCCTCCCTCCAGCTGACCAGAGGGTTCTCCCAGGGCCATTGACTTCCATGGCTCTGAGCTGCGGGAGGCTGCGGGGTGCGGTCGTGCCGGTGGGAGGCTTTGCCAGGCTGTCCCCGAGCTGCCCCGCTGTGCTCGGGATGTGTGTCCGTGCCCCGGGGCACTGGGGACGAGGCGGATGCCCAGCGCTCACCCTGCATCATCCTGCTTTAATGAACTGCTTTCCCAGTCCATGGACAGACTAATTTGGCTCCTGTCTCCCGGGGAATGAAGCCGTGGCTCGTGACCCCGCTGGCTCTTCCTGCTGGGAAGTCGCTGTGGCTCGGCCGAGGTAACCGCGTTATCCCTGCGGTGCCCATTAGTCCTGATAGGAAGGAATGGCTCTGTAGCTTCCCATTAGAGCTAATGGGCATCAGCGAAGCCGCCTGCCCAGCACAGGGAAGCTGTGCCATTCCGTGCCGTGCCGTGCCGTGGGAGCGGCACAGGGAGCAGGAGAGGGAGCAGGAGCAGGAGCGGGGATAGCACTGCAGGGACCTGCCACGGGCAGGCAGGGGCTGATCCCCGCTGAGGGGGGGATGAAGGAGGGACACAACTTCCGTGAGATGCAGGTCCCAAAGCTCCTGGAGTGTGGGGCTGCACCAGATACTGCAGAAATGGGTCGGAGCCATCAGATCCCCACAATGAGATCCAGGGCTGAGGCACAACAATTCCAGAATTTTCGAAGCAGCTTTTAATTTTGGGGGATCCATGAAAGAAGAGCTAAGCCCACAGATCCTGCCAGGTCTGTAATCTTCCCAACAGCATCAGCACCTCAGGTGCTGGATTAACCTTTGTTTCCTGGTTTTCCCTGAGCAGCCAGTTCCCTTCCCGGCAGCAGGCAGAGATGCAGCGCAAGCACAAAACGCAACTACCTGCTCTCTTTTCCTCCAAAATTCAGCATTTTTGATGAAGGAGGAGCCCAATCAAGGTCAACCTCAACTGGTTTTAGCAAAACAGTTTCCTTCGGTTTCCTTCCGATTTGGATGAGGCTGAGACTTTTGGAATTACACAGTGGACGCAACATAAATATTAACGATTTGATGTGTGTTCCCTGACAGAGGGTGGGCTTAGATGGTATATTGAGAAGAAATTGTTCCCTGTGAGGGTGGGGAGGCCCTGGCACAGGTTGCCCAGAGAAGCTGTGGCTGCCCCTGGATCCCTGGAAGTGTCCAAAGCCAGGCTGGACAGTGCTTGGAGCACCCTGGGATTGTGGAAGGTGTCCCTGCCCATGGCAGGGGCTGGAATGAGATCGGCTTTAAGGTCCCTTCCAACCCAAACCGTTCCAGGATTCTGTGATTACTAAGTCTCTCCATCATTTCTTCTCTTCCTCGATGGAGTTGCTGAAGAGAACAGAGGATGAGGGAGGGAGCTCAGCCCGACTGTAAATGTTGCCAAGAGGAGCCAATGCCCAAGTGGGGGCAGCTCTCGATGCCGATGCCGCCGGCTCTGCTGACCCAGGCACGGCTGCGAGGGCGAGCGGCCAGCGGACAATGCCCGCGGTGTGCACACCACAAAGGGGTTCTTCTTCCCCCAAAGCATGCCTGGCCACTTGCTTCAGCTCCTCCTTCCCCCGGACAGTGGCAGGAAAACCTCCCTTTGCAATTGGAATTCCCCTCGGTTGCTCTCCTTGTCTCCCAGGCCGGAGCTGCGCTGTCTCTCGGCTGAGCTCAGACCTGGGGGGTTCAAAGCCTTTAAAACCCTCACCGGGTGCCGAGGAGTAGCTGGTGACTTTCCACACATCTCTTGGGTGCTCAGATTATGCCATTCCATGTGTAATGACAGTAATTAACAAAATCACCTTTTCGTCTTTAAGCCCATCACTGTTATCCTGCTGAGCGCACCGTGCCCCTCGCTGGATCACCCTGCTCCCAGCACAGGGGGTTGGGCTGGTGTCCCACAGCTGCTGTTCCTGCTTGGTCATTCCACTCAGGAGCTCGGCTGCTGCAGCCTTTGACGGTCTCCATCTTTATAGCTTATTTCATGTTTTGAAAGATTTATTTGAATAAATTGCCAGATGAAATACTGCTTTCAACTTGCTGACCTGCTGGGCTGTTGTAGCCTTCCAGCAGTGCCATCAGGGAAAATTCCAGCCTCAGAAGTTCTCCTGGTATAAACGAATTGCCTCGGAGGTGTTTTGATGCAGAGCTGCATTAAGCAGAAAGGGGGTTTAGTAACAGTGGTTGTTGGTTAAAGAAGAAAAGAAAACTTCTGTGTGTGTTTGAAGGGCCGGGTTGTTTGCCGTGGCTGGCGTGGGCTGTTCAGGGAGTGGGAAGCTGGGAATGCTGAGGAGGGATAGCACTCATGGCAGATGCTGAATGGAAACCAGGGCTGCTGCTTGGTTCCTGTGCCTGGGAGAGTCACTCTGGAATGTGGTGATTGCTGGGATGGGGAGCTGCTCAGAACACGATGAAATTTGACAGGACGAGAGGACATAGCCTGAAGCTGTGCCAGGGGAGATTCTGGCTGGGCATCAGGAGGAATTTCTTCCTGGAGAGGGCGGCTCTGCCCTGGCAGAGGTGGTAAATCCCAGGATTTGGGAGCAGCCGGGCTGCACAGACTGAAAGTGGCTGCAGAGCTGGGCTTGGCAGCCCCTGCTTCCTGCGGGTTTGGTTTGCTGATCCCTCATCCTCGGGGCTGCAGCAGCCACTGGGATTTAAAGTGACAGCACAAAGTGACCACAGCTCCAGCTCAGCCAGGATTGGGTGGGAGGGAGTGAAATGGGGTGAAAGCATCCCCAGCCCTGCAGCAGCACAGTCCTGAGCTGAGCCGGGCGTGCCTTCAGCCCATTTGCCTCTCCTCCCACCCAAGCCCCCACACTGGGAAGGTGCTGTGAGCAGCAGATCTGCAGGGAAAATGGACGACCCCATCCAGGAACCAGCTTCCCTTCTCCGAACATGGATGGGCACGTTCAGTGTTTCAGGGTGACATTTGTGCTCCTGCTCAAAGACTAAAGAGATGATGGTGTGGTGATGTTCATCCAACAAAATTAGTTCTGGAAACAGCACAGCACCATGATAAACGCCATCCAATGGCACTGTGAGTGTTGCTCCTGTGCTCAGATGTTCGGAGCTTCCAAAGCGCCGCTGAATCCTTGCCTTTGCCCGGGTGGGATTGTTCTGAGCTCCCAGGACGTGGTCACGTTGGAGGTCCCTGGTTTCACGGCAGATTTCAATGGCTTTAATAGCACTGGGATGCTGAAGGGACAGGGGATTGGATTCACTGGAGCCAGCCAAGGTTTCCTTCTATACAGGAAATAATTTAACAGCACAGTAATAATATCAATGTATTTGATAGAATCATGGAATCATTTTTGTGGGAAAAGACCTCCAAGATCATTGAGTCCAACCATCTGCAAGTAGGAAAGTAATTCCAGGCTTTACTCACGTGGATATGGCATTATCCTTGAGGGGCACTGGGTAGATTTGTGTGCACACACAGCCATGCCCTGTCATTCATCATCATCATCATCATCATCATCCACCTCAGCTGATCCTCACCCAAGATGCTGGAATGTGCAGCTCCAGGGCATCAGGCAGTGCCAGGACAGGGCACAACGGGATGGGGACGAGCATCGTGTGTCCCGTCCCACCCATGGCAGGGTGAGGAGCATCCCTGCAGCCACGGTGAGAGCTCCGGGGGCCTCTGGAATGACTGGCACAAACTGGGGCAGGATGTGTGGTTTGTCAGTGCCCTGTTATTAATAGTTAATCAGCCTGCTCCGTATTTCAAAGCGTGTGGGCATGGGAGGGAATTGCCAGCGAAGCAAACCACTTAACTCGGAGTCGCGTTTCTGGCGCGGAGCCTCCGAGGAAACGCTCTCCAGGTTTTCCTGGAGAGCTCATTACAGAGACAATAAAGGCCCAGGATAAATAGGATGCAACTGTTATTAACACGCAGTCCCTAGAAACTGGGCTAAAAAATCCTCGGCACTTGGACAATAAAATTGTGTCCTTGATCCGTGTGGTAGGGTGTTCCTCCCGTTGCCATGGCGACGGCATCCTCCAGTGATGCTCCCAGCTGCTCCTCACATTAACAACGCTCCCTCAGATCCTGGGGCTGGGGTATTTGCATTTGAAACCATCAGCAATGCCTTCCCCAGCTGCCATATTCCATCCATTTCACAAAGTACCCCCATTTATTCCTGCCTCCTTTCCCACACATTGTGATTACTGGGAGCAGAACACCCTTCCTCAAGGCAAACCCATGCTGGCACGTGCCGCCGTCCTGCTGGGCATGCAGAGCTTTCTCCAGAGGGAAAATTTACTGCAAATTGGATCTTTAGGCTTTGTTTAAAAATCCGTGTCTGTGGAAATTGGTGGTGGAGAGGGCTGGGCACCAGAGGCCACCTCCTCACCTTTTCACCTCTTCCCCTCTTCAGCTCTTTGCACGGAAGGCACATGTGCCACCACCTGTGGCGGGGGTGGTCATGGAATCCTGGAACGGTTTGGGTGGGAAGGGACCTTAAAGCTCATCCAGTTCCACCCCCTGCCACGGGCAGGGGCCCCTTCCACTATCCCAGGGTGCTCCAAGCCCCGTCCAGCCTGGCCTTGGACACACCCAGGGATGGGGCAGTGGGTCACAATGGAAGCTCATTCGGAGTCATGGTGCAGATCAGGATTTGAACCCAGGGCTGAGCTGCAGGGAGGTATCAGACCCCGGGACTTGTGCCGTGCCAGGGACCATCCCGCTGGTGTCTGGGCTCCTGGACCCCATGCTGCTGCTCCGGGGGCTGTGGGAGCTGGCAGCAGTGTGGGGGCATCCAGGCTGGAGCCCGTGTTGGAGCAGAGCTCCTCTCGACGGCACCGCAAGCTGCGGGATCCACCACCCCCGGGGCAGTTTATTCCACTGCTTAATCGCTCTTATTTTTAAAAACTGCATCCTGTTTCTAATCCGAGTGCGTCTGCTCCAGCCCCCGGAGGCTGGGTCTGTGCTGCCTCTCTTCACTTGATTGAAGAGCCCTTTAGTAGCTGATATTTTCTCTCTGTGAAGGCATTTAGGGATGATGGTCGTGTCACCTCTCACTCTGCTCTCTGATGGATGAGAGGCTGAGCTCCTCACGCTCCCTGCCAGACAGTTGCTTCCAGACCATTCCCGTCTCTGTGTGCCACATACCCAGGATTTTCACCTCCCTCGCTCCGATGCAGGTACCGGGGCCAGGCTGAGCCTTCCAGCATCCATCCAGGAGGGCTGTGCAGGGCAAACACCTCTGCCCAGAGCCAACCCTGTGTCCTGGGCTGATCCCCCAGCATGAGCAGCAGGGGAGGGGGGATTCTGCCCCTCAGTCCCGCTCAGGTGAGACCCCACCTGCAGAGCTGCCTCCAGCCCTGGGGCCAAACATCAGCAGGACGTGGAGCTGCTGGAGCGAGTCCAGAGGAGGCCGTGGAGATGCTCTGAGGGCTGGGTGTTTCTGTACATCCCACGTGCAGGGCTTTGACTGGGGGCTCCTTCTGGGGGGTGTTTTTCCAGTTACCAATTTTGACAGCGTCTGCCTACGACTCTGCTGCCATTTGCCATTAATGCCCATTTGTAGGAATTCCTGACTGTCTGAGTCCTTTGGTTCCTGAGGGAGCTGCCCTGGGGCCTGCCTCGAGCCTTGGAATCAATCCACTTTATTACCTGAATGACAGAGCTCAGTGTAAAGCAAAATCTTGTGGTAATATTTTTTTCAGTGTTGGAGAACAGCGAGGAGCTCACAGAACCAGCTCCTTCAGCACAGTACACCAAAGATTTACTTTCGAACCATGAAGAAAAAATAATAGATGGGGTAAATTGAATAAATGAGAAGTGAAAAGGGCAAAGGCCGGGAGCACTGTTGCTGTGGGTGTTTTCACAGCAGAAGGGACCTTAAAGCCCATCTCATGCCACCCCCTGCCATGGGCAGGGACACCTTCTGCTAGACCAGGTGGCTCCAAGCCCTGTCCAGCCTGGCCTTGAACGCTTCCCTGGTGCAGGGAAGGAGATGCCCTGGGTGCTGGGATACCCCCACAGTCGGGAAGCTGATTTCAGAGCTGGGAGCAGCACCGACAGGCTCTGCTGGGTCCAGCTGTGGCCCGGTGGTGCATCCCCATGTGCCTGTGCAGGATTTCTCAGCTCCTTGTTCATCCAATGTTTTTTTGCTCGGGAAATCAGTGAAGGTGAAAATTTAAATGCAAACACAAAGAGAGGCTTTGGAGTGAACAAATTGGAAACCCAAGTCAGTGGAAGAAGGAGAAGAGGCCGTGACATAAAAGAGATTGTGTGGTCAGAGACAGCTCAGCCAAAAATGAGCTCGTTGTGGTTTTTTGCCCCAGGACAATTAATGGATGGTTAATTCCTCTATTTTTGAGGGAAACCACCACCCTCCGCAGACCTCAGGCAACCACCGGGAAAGGAGGGGGCCAGAGATTTTTGGACCAACTCTGCCTCCCCCACCCCCCGGCCCTGGGGGCTGTGCGGGGCCGCGTGAGGCTGTTTGTGGTCCCCCCGGGCGGGGGCAGGAGCAGATTGCCGTTCCCTGGGAGCGGGGTGGGATCCTGCCTGTGACACGCAGCAATGTGACACTTGCGTACGTGATGTCACACTCATGCTGGAGCACTCGTGGCTGTCCACCCCGATCTTCGTACACCGAATCTGGGGCAGCCGCGGTGCCCACAGCGCTGCATTTCCATATTGTCATGTGCACTTCATGGCTTTATTCAGCCCGGGCCCTGTGCCCAGGAGAGGCTCCAGCTCCACAAGCTCTGACTGTTGTTGGTCATTCACGGCAGGCACAGCCCCCGGCTGTGGGCAGGACAAGGTCTGATGGTTCAGGGAACAACAGGATTGAGCTTGACAGTGACTTTGGACAAGGGATGGAGTGACAGGACCAGGGGCAGCGGCTTCAAGCTGAACAAGGACAGGGTTAAATGGGATATTCTGGAGAAATTGTTCCCTGTGAGGTTGGGGAGGCCCTGGCACAGGTTTCCCAGAGAAGCTGTGGCTGCTCCTGGATCCCTGGAAGTGTCCAAGGCCAGGCTGGACGGGGCTTGGAGCAGCCTGGGATAGTGGAAGGTGTCCCTGCCCATGGTAGGGGGTGGAATGGGATGGGCCTTAAGGTCCCTTCTCACCCAACCCGAACCATCCTGTGATTCTGTGATTCCAACAGCAGAAGCCTTGGAGTCAAACCCCTCCCGCTGGGACTTCTGCTCCCCAAGCCTCTCCTGTACCATGAGCTGCCTTCCGCCTCATTTTCCCTGCATTTGGAACATTTTTGAATGGGTGCAGTAAATAATGTCATTAGTAGGTGCTGCAAGGGTTGAGTTAATCCTTGCAGGCACCACTGGAGTCTGAAGGGGCACCATTTCCTCTCAGACGTGTCTCTGTTTCACTCTTGCAGAAGCTGAATAATTCTCTTTGACAGCTTTTTGCTTTTTATAGCAGTAATTAGTCAAAAAGCATCGGCGTGACGAGCGTTGGGAGCACTGCCCTGGCACTCCTGGTAGGTGCTCCAGGCACGCGGCTCAGGGAGGGCACTGCTGCAGGTTTGGGGGTGGTGATAAGGCCAGGGGTGAGCAGGGTGTTGGGCTCTGATGCTAAAATGGGCAAAACCTTGGCCTTTTTTCCTACCTAAATTTGCACTTGTGTTTTAAGGCACCTGGAGGGATCTGGGACGGCTGCTGGAGCCAGGCTGTTCATCCAGCCTGGAGCGACTGCTACACAAAACAACAAAAAGTAAAAAATGGAAGACTAGAAACTGTGATTTTACAAGTTCAGTTGAGGTGGAAGGAGGCAGAGGGATTTGGGGGAGAAACCAGGTGTTAAATGTGGTTTTAATCCCAGTTAGTCCCCAAAATACCACCAGATCTGGTCACGGGGGTGACGTTGGTGTAACGTTGGCAGGATTGAGTGTTACTTTAACAGAAAGTGTTAAAGGTGTGGGAAGAATTTACTAAGGGAAAAGATGGAGGTTCTGCCTCTCTTTGTGTAATTCAAGTTCCCCCAAAGCCACGGGCCTGGTATATCACACGCTGTTGGTAATGCACGCCTGTCATTTTGTGGGGCTTTTTGGCTTATTTTATTCAAAAGATAAAATTAGAAGTCAGAGTTATCTGGTGACTTCAAAATAGCTGAGTCTGGGTGGAATTGGAGTTGTCTGTGGCTCTTTGCAGAAAGCCAGGATGGAATTAATCAGCTTACTGCAGTCAGTTTAATGCTGTTCATACAGCGTGCAGCTCCGGAAAGGGGCAGCCATGAGAATATTTCCATACAACGTTCCCAGAGAAGTGAAGACGAGGAGCAGGACAGCTCCATGGCTGTTCCTACAAACCTGCAGTTGTGACGTGAACGTGAGGGGTTTAAAGCCGTGTGGAGGTGGCACTTGGGGACACGGGTTAGTGGTGGCCTTGGCAGCGCTGGGGGAACATTTGGACACGATGATCTCAGAGGGCCTTTCAGCATAAAGGATTCTGTGATTCCATGACTCTGTGAAGTCCAAGACAGCGTTTGCAGTGGACAAGGACGGGGCCTTTGTGCCCCGCTGAGGTGCCAGGAGATGATCGAGGTGCACAGCAGAGAAGCCAGGCCTGTGCTCTCCGAGAATTAACGGTGCTGGAAACCCCGGGGTCCTTGTCACAATGTACCAAAGTCACGGGGAAGTGGCTTTGCCACCGCAGTCAGCTCCTGCCAGCGGTGTTCATGGTCCCGGGGGCCCCAACCAGGACAGCTCTGCCCCGCCCCAGTGAGGTGGGGCCAGGCGGGATTTATGGGGAGCAGCTGAGGAGCAGGAGCTTGGGGGCAGTTGTGAGTTGTGGCTGTGTGGCCGCTCCCTGTGGCCGGTGCGGTGGCTGTGGCTGTGGCCGGTGCGGTGGCTGTGGCTGCCCCAGGACGCTGCTCTGGTGAGTCCATGCTCTTGCTGTGCCGCTCATCCTGAGCTCAGTGGGGTGGGAGCCCTCCGTCTCTCCAGGACATTGTAGGGTATTTTTGCCCCCTCCAGCCCTTCCCCCTGGTTTGGGGGGAGGGCTCAGTGATGGGACCTGCTCTGGGAGGGGTCTCTGGTCTTAGGGTGAGGCTGGAGCTGGTGCTGAGGCAAAGGTTTTGCAGAAGAGCTGAGTTTCCAGGGGCTTAAGTGGGAGGAAGAAGAAGGAATGTTGATTTCTGCAGCTGTGGGTGTTTGTTTGGGGTCTTTGTCCTTATCCCCCTTTATCTGAAGTTCAAGCCCTTTGCCTCAGTGTCATGGATGAGTCTGGAGAAACCCTTGGGGGTGCAGGTGCCAGGTGAGGCCTTTCTGAGAGATGGCATAAAGTTAATGCTTTCTCCCAAGAAACCTGGAGCTGCTTGTTGGGGGAGCAGCCCTGGATAGGAACTGTGAGCCAGGGACTGGAGAAAAGGCACCAAGCCAAACCCCCAGACTGGTACTGGAATTTATGGGGAAAAGGTGGGTGCTTGCACATGCTGCTGCTTTTCCGTCTTGCGCCTCAGAGGAGTGTTTTCCTTCGCTGCAGTTGAAGTCTCGGCAATGGCCTGGTGGAGGGAAGGTTACACACAGCTCTCACACCCAGTACTTGCAGGGCTCCCACAGCCCCGTGTTCAGGTTTCCCCTGCACTCCTGTCCCTCTCTGAGCCCTCTGGTGAGGAGGATGGAAGCCTCTTCCCACCTCAATGATTTGATCGGTCCTGCAGGCACAGGCAGGGGCCTCCACGGCTGCTGGGCTCCCTGGAGCTGGGGAAGGGTCTCCTCATGCCCTCGGGCTTCTTCAGGTGTGCTTCCCTCTGCTGCTGCTGAAATTTTTGCTCTAACTCTGACCAGAGGAGTAATTTGTACTCCTCTCCCAAGTCTGGAGCCCTGAAGCTGTAGTGAATCCCTTTTAATTGAGACAAACAGATACAGTTCAGTTTTGTTGTTTAATTTTATCACAGATGTAAATATCCTACAAGTCCAAAGCTGTTGGTAACTCCTCAGAGAGTGTCAGAACTGAGATGTGGATTTAAAAACATTTAAGTCCTGATGTTGATGGGGATGTACATGGGAAATTCAGTCTGTAAAGGCAGCTTGAAGCTTTTCCTCCCCTGTCCCCGAGTGGTTGGCTCAGCCTGTGATGAGCGGGGACACCTCCCCTGGCAGCATCCCTCCTCCCTCACCCCCATGGCCTGTGCTCTGTCACCACCTTGCTGTCACCACACCTCCTGCTGTTAATTCCTTGCTCTCAGATGAGGAGCTGGGACATCTCACCTCCCGGAGATGTGCTGCAGAGCCACCTTGGCTTGAATTCCCACCATCTGCAAAGCATCCCCCTCCTGAGTCCAGGTGGGATTTTTAATTTAGGGGAAGATTTGCTGGATTTGAGGAAGCGAGGAGATGGATGTACATTCTTTCCGTTCCCAGGTGTGTGCACTTCGCTTGGCAGAGAGAAAATCACAGAACCCAGAATGGTTTGGGTTGGAAAGGACCTTAAAGTGCACCCAGTCCCACCCCCTGCCATGGGCAGGGACACCTCCCACTATCCCAGGCTGCTCCAAGCCCCGTCCAGCCTGGCCTGGAACATTCCAGGGGGGCAGCCACAGCTTGGATGCTGATTTTTAACTTGCATTTAATTTACAATTCCAGTTGCTCTGTACCGGTGACCTGGCACCTTCTTGCTCCCTGCTCTGCGTTCTCTGCCAACTGCGCAGCGCTGCTTTGGCTTCTTGGAGCTTTTTGCTTAAAATCTTGGGAGTTGGACCTGTTTTCCCAAGGATCCCCGTTAAACCACCCAGCAGTTGCAGCATCCTAATTGCGTTGCAGTCAGCTTTTAATCCTGTTAGTGCGTGTCATGTTGCTCTTGTATCATTCTAATTTTTAATCAAAATGTCATGCGATACCAGGTTAAGTGTCTGCCGGAGTCTAAATCTATTAAATTGGCACCATTGCCTTTATTAACCAATTTTTAAACTCATCAGAAGCTCAAACAGATTTGACAGGGTTCATTTTTCACCGATTTTGGTGCCTGTTCTCCGCTATCAGCGGACCCTTCATTGGATCAGGGTCAGAGGATGGGGTTTGCCCATGCAGACGCTCATCCTTCTTATTTTTTGGCAGAATCCTGTTTTCCGTCAGATTTTTGGAGCCTTCTCCTGTAGAGGTATAAGATGAGTTTCTGCATAACCTTGAAGTGCCCAAATTCCCTGTCCCAAAGAAATTCCAATTTAAATGCTCAAACCTGGACTTTGCCAAGAGTTTTGTCTTCCTGAATGCAAATATTTGAATCCTGCCATTGGATGCTGACTGGGAGCTGCGTCCTTGCTCCACAGGGCAGTGGAAAACTATTTAGGCACTGACTGATTATTTCAGGTTCAGCCACCTTGAAATCCACAGGTGAGAGTGGGAATGGGAGGCAGAAAAGTGTTTTTTATTATTATTTATTGTGTTGAAGGAGCTGCCAGTGTTTGGTTCTCCTGTCAGATGGAGCAGATACGAGTCAGGCACGTGGCTTTTCCTCAAAAATCTATGGGAAGATGCTTCCTCCCCACCTGGGGGCTTCCAGCCTACCCGAGCCTAATTTATGATAATTATTTTTAATATTGCTTTTATGTGGCGATATATTGTTTGAATTCCATAACAATGCAGCAGCAGATATGAAGTGTTTCCAGGCTGGCTCTGGGCTCCCTGAGGCAGCATTTATTAAAATCTCCTTTTGTCCATATTTCATGTTTATTGCTGCCATCTTTAATTAAGGGAGGTAAATATTGCCGAGGGGGGCCGAGAGGCCTTTTTAACATGAATAATCGGAAATGCACTCGGAGGTACAAGATGTTGTGGGAGGGGGAAGGAGCTCCAGGGTGCTACTGCTGCCTCTTCCCGCTCTGGAATGGGGCAGCTGGGCAGGGAAAGGGCCTCTGCTCCCAGGGACTGGTGATTGTTTAAAATTAACAGTGAGGGAGGAGTTGAGCTCAGTTGGAATCGGATTTTTTACAGATTTCCTGTAGACTGGTTTGGGTGGGAAGGGACCTTAAAGCCCATCTTGTTTGGGACAGGGACACCTTCCACTGTCCCAGGCTGCTCCAAGCCCCATCCAGCCTGGCCTTGGACACTTCCAGGGATCCAGGAGCAGCCACAGCTTCTCTGGGCACCCTGTGCCAGGGCCTCCCCACCCTCACAGGGAACAATTCCTTGCCAATATCCCATCTATCCCTGCCCTCTGGCAGTGGGAAGCCATTCCCTGTGTCCCATCCCTCCATCCCTTGTCCAAAGTCCCTCTCCAGCTTTCTAGGGTCTCCCCAGAGCCTTCTGTGAACTGAATTCAGGTGTTCTCCCACTGGTTTGGCTGCTCCAGTGGGTAAAAATTCATCATCAATGCTGGCACAGCTGCTGGTCTGAGCTCTGCAGATCCCAGCCAGGAGAGGGTTTAATTCAGGAAAACATCCTCTGGGGAGGGCTCAGATGTCTCAATTGTGAAGACATCCAGGATGGAGCCATGCTGGGAAGCTTCTGAGATGTTCCTGCTTGCCTGTGCCTAAAGGAGAGGGATTTTTTTGGTGTTTTCCCTTTGTTAGGGCTCCTGTTTCCCTCACATCCCTCACGCCGTGGACGTGGAGCTGCTTGGTCAGAGCTGAGTCACTGCTCAGTCATTCCTCTCCTTCCCGTCTCCCCGTGCTCCAGAGAAGCTCAGCTCAGCCTGGAGCTCTCCTGGGAGTCCTTGTGGTGGCCGAGGCCTGGGACAGGAGGATTTTTCCTCTCTGGCAGCTCAGCCATGCTGGAGGTGCTGTCTCACTTTTCCTTGTCCCTGGCAGAGTAGACGGAGTGGGGAACACACCTGGTTTGGGACAGAGGAGCTGGGCTGGTGCTGGCACAGCAATCCTGGGGCTGGAGAGTCGTGCAGCCAACACGGTGCCCTTTGGAGAGAAGCCAGAGGCTCTTTGGGCTTGGTGACAGCTGGGATAGAGGAGCAGCTGGCAGCAGGGAGGCTGGAAAAAGGACATTTCTGCAGCACGTGGGGCAGGAGCCCTGTGCTGGGAGAAGGTGGCTGCCCCTTAGGGTGGCACAGGGAGAGGGGCCCCATCACCGGGGGGAAAGGAACGTTTCTAATGGAACTTCCATGGTGGCAGGGAGCCCAGCAGTGATGAGGGGCTGTGCTGACCCTGATGGTGCCCGAGCTGTCCTGGCAGCACTCCTGACTCGCTGAGTAAAGGGAGACTTTTCCTCGGGGACTCATCTTCTGTCAGCCCTGAGATAATCCGATGTGATAGTGCAGGCGCAATGACTTCATTACTGTAATTATTTTTATTGCCTCTGCAGGCCTCTGTTTTAAAATAAACTCAGGAGCCAGAGCATTCAATTCCATCCCAGTACTGGGGGAAGGGTCGGACTTAGTGCTCTCGGAGGGCTTTTCCAACATAAATGTTTGCATGATTCTGCAATCTCCATCTCCTTTATTTCATTGTACTTGAAGGCCTGAACATTCAGTTATCCCCAGGGTCAGATTCACCCAGCTTTTCCTGCTCTTTTGCCTCTCCAGGTTCCTGGGTGGGCCCAGATGTTGCCACACAGGTCACACCAGGGGTTTTTAACTTGGGCTTTAGGGATGGGAGATGTTCCCTCAGAAGCTGGGCCCCACTGTGCCATTGGGACAATGGACAGCCCTCGCAGATGGGACACTTCGGGCTTGTGACCCAGTCCTGGTTTCTCTTGACAGGGTAAAACCTGCTGGCAAGCTCCTGCTTCCAGTCCATCTCCAGCTGCCCATCCTCGTTCTCCAATGCTCATCCATTGCTCCAATGCTGTTGAGCCTGCCCAGATACTGCTGGGCTCCCACCTCGTTCCAAAGGTTTTCTGTAGGGAATATTCAGTTCCCAGACATCCGAACTGGCTCCTCAAAGTGTGTGCCCTGTGGGTACAGGGGGAGGGTGCTCTGGGGGTACCAGAGCAGGAGAAGCTCTGTGCTCCCCGTGGAGCTGTGGGTTAGGGTGAGGGTGCTCTGGGAGGACCAGAGCAGGAGAAGCTCTGTGCTCCCTGTGGAGCTGTGGGTTAGGGTGAGGGTGCTCTGGGGGTACCAGGGCAGGAGAAGCTCTGTGCTCCCCGTGGAGCTGTGGGTTAGGGTGAGGGTGCTCTGGGGGTACCAGAGCAGGAGAAGCTCTGTGCTCCCCGTGGAGCTGTGGCTGCCGGGTGTGCAGCGTTCCCTGTTCAGATGCCCAGCCCGCATCAGCTCCAGTCACGCGCTCCAGCAGAGCCTCCTTCCATTAATCTGTGCCGTTCCCATCAGCTGATCCGGGCTCGGGGGGAGCTTACGAGGCCATCTGGGCTTGGAACAAAGACTTTCCCCATCAACACGAGTAATCCTGTGCCGGACTCGTGTAATCAAGGTTTGCTCTGAGTCCACGCTGGGCTGGGGGGGCTGTGTTCCCAAAGTGCTCCTGCTGGGAAGGGACAATCCCTGGAACAAGGGGCCGGTGAGGGTCAGTGGTCAGAGGCCTTGTCCTGCTCTGGGGTCATGGGGGCAGGGGGTGCCGAGGTCCCAAGGGATGGGGGGGCTCGGGTGCCTGCCCTCTGTCCTGGGGGACAGCAGCAGGGTCAGGAACTGCTGCTGTCAGTGGAGATCTGTCCCAAAACTCAGGTTGTGAACAAGCTCAGCTGCTTCTAGGCCCCTGGGAGAGCCCTGGGCTGTGTTTCTGTGGATTATTTTTATCTCTATGAAATTCTCTCTAAGCAGCATTTAAAGCAGTGTCACTGCCCTGGCTGGGATGGCTGTCTGGGACACTGACACAGACGTGGAATTCAGACAGTTTCTTTTCATGTCTCTGATTTTTAGCATTGCCAGGAGTTGATTTTTAATAGTGATAAAGGAATTTGAACTTGCTGGGGTCCATTTAATGAGGTGGCCAAGCTTGACAGGGCTGGTGGCGCTCTGTCCGTCTGCAATTCCCACATTCTTTCCATGAGCAGAAATACCCCAACTGCTCCGGGTGGGGGGCTGGCTGCATTTTGGACCTCCCTGGAGCACTCCCAGGGATTGCCCTGTCGTTTACTGAGGATTTTGGGAGTGGGAATGGTTTGGATTTCAGTTTAAAATGAAAGTGCGGTGAGAGTTAAAACCCTTCTGTTTGCCCTCGGCTGTGCCTGCTGGCAGCACTTCCCTGGCTGTCCCTCGGACCCCCCTGCCTGCAGCAAGGACAGGTTTTGGGGGTGAGCCCCACCAGGCAGAGGCTCGGAGTGCTGAGCCCTGGGATGTACCCAGCTGGATTGGCGGGGCAGAGAGGGCATCTTTAATTTGAATGTAAATTGATGGGCAGCCGGCTGTGCCGATCAGGGAGCAGCTGCTGCTCTGCAGGCAGGGCATGGGCACAGGAGCCACGTGCTGGTCCCCTGCCTCACCCACCACCCACCCTGTGCAGGGAGGGGTCGGAATGGGCTTCCTGGGCCTCCAGAGCACCTGGAACTGGTGGCTTTGTCCTCTGCAGGCCATGGGCCTGTTTTGCCTCTGGAGGTTTATCCAACAGAGTGTGGCATTACCCTTGGTTCCCCCTTCGGTGTTTGTGGCAGGGGATGGGTTTAGCACATGGTTATGGGGGCTCTGGTGGGTCCCCCCTCCTTGGGGACACTCCTGGTTCCTCTCTGACATGTCTGTGGAGCCGCAGCCGCCCCTCCAGCGGCTCCTCTCCAGCCGTGGTGCTTTGTCAAACGTGTTTCTGTGGAGTGGAGCTGAAATCCTTTATTCTGTCGGGTTTGATGTGGAAAGTAAACACGTTAACATCAAGGCAGCTTTCCAGCGGCATCTGGGATTTCGTTCCTGCTCTGCCGCCCTCGGAAGCCGCGCGGGGTTCGGCGTTGGGGGTGCTGTTCCCAGAGAATGGGATTGCTCAGAGTGATGAAAGCTCTGCCTGCGGGGTTGGATCACTTACTCACGGAGTACAACGTGGGAAATGGCTTTGCCCATAGAAATCCAGGCTGGGTTTGTGGGCTGCTCCCCTGCTCCTGCAATTCACCACCAGGGAGGGGTGCAGGGGGTGCCAAGAGGCTCTGGTTCCCTTGCCAGGCTTTTCCGTGCCTTTCCCGTGCAGGGAGGGTGCATCACTGCGGGGGTGAAGGGGAAGCCCTGGGTGACCTGGGGCTGGACTCGGCCCTGCAGCCCCTGCTCAGCTGCGAGGGCTGGGGACGAGCCGCAGTTTTGGGCTGGGCTGGGCTGGGCTGGGCTGGGGTGGAGCTTACACAGCCATCGGGGCTTGAAACAGCATCTTCCCACAGAACACAAGCGTCCTGGTGCCTGGCAGCAGGGGACAGTCCCCAGCCCTCCAGTGTCCCCTGCCAGGGACTGTGATGCAGCCAAGGCGGGGATGTGCCAGCGCTCAGGACAGAGCACAGAAATAAGGTCACTCGTTCCTGTTTGAAAAAATCAACAAAGCAAGTAATCCTGCTTCTGGCTTTTAAAATGTGGGTAGCTGGATCCTGCTGGACAGTCTGGGAAATGGATGGAATAACAGTTTTTCTTCCACTCCTGCAAGACTTTGCCATGGAGGACGGCACATCCTTCCTGCAGATGTTACTGCAGATCCTGCCTAAATCCAGAGCTTTGCCTGCCAAACCCCTCGTGTGCTCCCGCGTGGCGTGAACGGATGGTCCCCAGCGGGGGGCCGAGCTGGGCTCAGCCATGGCCTTGTGCTGCCCGGGCACCTCTGGCTGAGGAGGGGAGGTGGGGGACAGCCTGGGGGTGGCACTGAGGGCAGCATCGCCTGCTCTGAGTCAAAGGGCCAGAAGTTCCGTGCCGTGTTCCCGGCAGAATCCCAGCGCCGTGTCCCGTGGGTGTTTGCAGGGAGATGTCAGCCCACATCACCATCCCCCGAATCACGGCACCTGGAGAATGCTTTGTGCTCTCCCGGGTTAATCTGGAAAGGTCATGTGTGACACTGGCATGTGACTGGAAGGACAGAGGCCTTTTGGGGGCTTTTCTTTAAAAATAGAACAGCTGAGCAAAGCCCCATCCCTTTGCAGCCAGAAGGGTCCTGCTGGCACCGGGGCACTGGTCCGTGGGCTCGCTCCTCCCTGCCCGTGTGGCCAGGGCTGTTCATCCCTCGGGGGGCTGGGGGTCCCGGGGCTGCAGGGAACAAGCAGGATGCAGGTTCAGCAGGATGGCGTCTTGCAGACCCCTGGTCCTGCAGCTTGTCCCCACAACAGAGCCACCAGCCCTCTCTGGGGACCGGGGTGGGTGACGGGGGCTGTGCAGTCCCTTCCAGCCCGAGCCATTCCAGGATTCTGCGGGTCGGCAGTTACTGGCAGGGTGCTGCTTTCTTCCCGGCAAGGTCACCGGTCCTGGCCGTCTTCACAGGCTTTGACGTGCAGGGGAAGGCAGGGAGCGATAGAGAGGCAGGGGAAAGGTCAGTGTTCACTTCACAGTGCTTTTGTTGGGTCCCAGGTGAAACCAGACGTTTGCATTTAAATGAATATGTATTTTGAGACGTTAAGCCCAGCGGCAAAACAAAGGCCTTGCTGAGATGACAAACGCATCGTTCCTTGTGCCTGTTCCCGATATCGCCGCAGCAGCCTTTAGAAATAAACCCACGTCAGCCAAAGCAGTTTTTCTTCCTTTCCTTTTCCCAAAACCACAGCCTGCTGTAAATACTCAGTGTGGACCTGAGCGGCTGAAACCTTAAATGAGAAAAGAACTGGCGGATTTGCAGGGTCTGTGATGTGCGGGAGAACGATCTCAGCACCGTTCTGCAGCTCCAGGTCAGCTTCTCTTTCAACCTAAATCCTCATTAAGAGAGAAAAATCTGCTTGGAAAGGGGGGGAAAACAAATTGGCTCTGAGTCATCTGGGAAGCAAAGTGGGGCTTTTTGGCTTGGGTTTTGGAGGTTTTTTAAGCTGGCTGAGGGGTGAGCCAGGACTCCCGTGGCCCTTCGATGGAGCGAGTGGGACTGTCACTGGGGTGGGACTGAGCACGGCAGCCCTGGGTCTGTGATGCCACGAGCTGAGGGCAGCAGGAGCCCTGGTCGGCATCTCCTGCACTGAGCTGGAGCTGGGCTGGTGTCAGGGTGCTTTGGGCAACCAGGGGAATGGGAGGTGACCTGTCACCTGTCACCGCTCCTGGCGGGAGCTCCAGGCTGTGGCACAGCGCAGGGCTGGGCACGGGGAGGCAGCGGGCAGGGTCCTGTACAGCCAGAGGGATGGGCACCGTAAATCACCAGTTCCGGGCTCCGCTGCCGTTCCAGGCTCCCGTCTGAGCGTGCTTCTGTCTCAGACTTGTGATGAATAAAATACAGGCTCTCTGAAGTCGACACCCAGCTGCTCAACAAGCTTGTAGAGCGTTTAGTGCAGGAGCCGGGCTATGATCAGACCTGCCTGCGCCCCCGCTCGCTCGCTCCCGGCCCGGGCTGGCAGCTGGGAATGCTCAGCTCCCTGCTGGGCGGAGGGGATCTGTGCTGGGCAGCCCTACCTGCTCCTCTGGGCCGTGGCTTCCCGGGAAAAGGGGCCGGGGCTGGTGCCCCTTCCCTCAGAGAGTTCTTGCTTGCCATGGGGCCGCCTGTGCTGCTGTGTCCCTGCAGGGACGTGGCCCTCAGTGCCTTGGAGGCGATCCTGGTTGCAGATCCCCCTCCGAAAGGTCTCTCCACTTCCCTTTCCATATCCCAGTGCTGTGCAGAAGTGTCTCTGTGAGTTTCCCGGCTGCCTTTGGCCAGGCTGCCCCGGTGGTGGCGATGGGGACGCGCTGGCAGCAGCGCACGGGCTGGGCGCGTTTCCTGCTGCCCATCCCACCTGCCCGAAGTGAGCTCGGGGGGCAAAGCGTCCCCTCGGGGGGAACAGGAGCAGGGAGCAACATGGCTCTTGCTGTGGGAGATCGATTTCTGGGCAGCGTCCCCGGCTCCCTCAGCATCCCCCCCTCCGGTAAGGGACCGCCCAGAGCGCCCCGGAGCTGGCACAGCCTTCCCAGCCCCACTTTGGAAACAGTGCAGCAGCATTTTCTCCAATACAAGGTTTTCCAGCCCTGTGAGGCTGCTCTTGCCAGGGCTGGGCTCTCCCCCTCTGACCTGTGCGGTGCTCCCTGTGCAGTGCCCAGCGCGTTATCCAAGGGCACCCCCCGGGGTTATTGATAAAAGAACGGTGTTGTGATGCAGGTTCCATCCCCCAGCGCTGTCTGTGCCTCACCTGCTGCTCAAGGCACTGTCAGATTTATTGGGAAGTTTCCACTTTCTGCCCCTCTATTAGTGTGGATCATTTACACCTTAAAACGGCTCGCCGGCCTCTGCCTGGAAATCACCTCCTGTGAGGATGAGCCCTCTTGCAGCCCGGTGCTGTCTCTGGCTATAAAAAACCAAGTCCTCGTTGTTAATATTCAGGGAGCGGTGCCACTTCTCCCAGGACAAAGATCTTGCCGTGGCTGGGCAAATCAGAGTTCATTATCATGTTAATCTGACTGATTGCAGTCTCCCAGAAGGATTCCACATATGGTCATTCTTGTAGCACAAATAAAAGCTGTTTTGCCTCACTCACGAGGCTCAAGCTCCTCTCTTGGTGCATGATGGTCTTTATTCTTGAGGTGCAATTCTGGGAGATGGAAATATTAATTATTTTTGAACCTGTTCTTGGTTTTGAGTCTGAATTGGGGTTTTGAACGTCTGCCTTGTGTTTGCAGTGAGGATTTTCCCTTATTTTTATTGTCTTATTTTGGCTCTGGTTTTAAATCTGGAAGCGTGAGCTGAGCACCCCACACACTCCCCCACTCCCTTCGGGAGCTTGCAGGGATCCACGTCTTTTCTGGGAAATGATTTGGGGGAAGCTGTAATCCTTGGCACTGGTTCTGGTGGAGGCATGGGGGGCAGGGCACCCCTCACATGGGATTTAGCTGCTTGCTTGGGGTCTGACTGACACTGCTGGCCCAGGGCTTCAGTCTAACAGCTCATACGGAATTATTCCGGTGGTTTTTGTAACACAAAAACAAGGGTTTGGGGACACTTGTGGAGTACAAGCAAATTAAATGGCTCATTCCACCCTGCTGGCACCCTGGGATGCTCAGCATCCCCTCCAGCCCCACCGCCAGGATGTGGCCCGGGGTGGTTGGTCCAGCGTGGCCACGGGGACCCTGGGGTTGGTTTGGGGACACGTTTGTGGGAGCAGCCGTGTCCCACCCACTGCCAGGACTGGGGAGGGGAAGGCTAAGGAAGAGCTGGACTGTGGCTTCATTGGGCATCAGTGCCTCCCTCACCCCTGTGCTTCTTCCAGCACCGCACTTCGCTTTCATGAAAAGTAAATTTTTTATGAAGTATTTATAGTTTCTTTCTTCCCTCCCTTGAGCCCTGTGCTGCAGTCGGCTGCTGGAGGGAAGCGAGCAGCTCGGCAGGAGCGCTGCCAAGAGAGCCGGGGGTGCCTGCTGCTCTGGGTGCCAGGGGCACACACATATTTATATTTTTGTTTGGTTTATTTTCTGTTTCCTCGGCTGTGTGTGCAGCAGCACCGAGCACAGACTGCAGGGCTCTTTCCCGCACGGGCTGGAAGAGGATGCTGCACCCACAGCGCCATTCCCCCAGAACTTTGCAAAACCTCTGCCCCAAGGGGCCTCCCCAACGCCTCTTGGAGCTCTCCAGGGGTTACAGGGGTGGAAGGAGAAGGTGTGAGCCAGCCCTGCCTCGCACAGCTCCCCGTGGTTGTCCTGTCCTCTGCAAGCAGCCTGTTGGTTTCAGAAGGTCTGACCCAGCTTTGCTGGAGTGGAAGATGCTGAGCCAGGCTGGCAGCTCTGGGATCCCGTGGGAATATGGAACTCAGGTCCACAGAACAGTTACCACCTTGCACGGGCCCTGGAGCTCCTGGACAGACAGCGGGATCCCTGGGTACAAATGCAAAAGCTCAGGTACAGCATGACTTGATACCAACCCTGTGGCATAGAATTGTTAAGATTGGAAAATAACTCTGAGATCATCAAGGCCACGCTCACCCATGTCCCCAAGTGCCACATTTATAGTCCTTCAAATTGCCCTAGGGATGGGGACTCTGCCCCTGCCCTGGACAGCTGTGCCAGGGCTGGACAGCCCTTTCGACAAAGAAATTTCCCCCGATGTCCAACCCGAGCCTCCCCTGGCACAGCCTGAGGCCGTTCCCTCTCCTCCTGTCCCTGTTCCCTGCGAGCAGCGCCCGACACCCCCCGGGTGCCCCCTCCTGTCAGGGAGTTGTGCAGAGCCAGAAGGTCCCCCCTGAGCCTCCTTTTCTCCAGGCTGAGCCCCTTTCCCAGCTCCTTCAGCCGCTCCTGGGGCTCCAGACCCTTCCCCAGCTCCGTTGCCAAAGTGTTTCTGGTTCCCACATGCTCCAGACAGCCCAGTCTGCAGGAGCAGAACCTTTCTTGCATGCAGCAGGTAGGGCTGACTTCCTGAGACAGCATTCATTGTGATGATCTCTCTGAACGTGTTTATTGGCCTCTAAACGATACATGCCAGAGCTGGTTGTGCGAGAGTGTTTCGCATGCTAATGGCAGGGGAGTGCCAAATTCAACAAGAGCCACATGGAGCCACTCCAGCCTGTGTGAATGAAAAAAGGGAGTTTGAGTTATTGGAAAAACCAATTTGGCTTTATGGAGAGAGATTTTCAGTGCCTCTCAATTATAGACTTATAAATTCTAAGTGTAATTCATAAAAGCTACGTGGTAGCAGAATGTGAGGTGACGTGTCATCAGTCACGGGGAGGGGAGGTCTCCACTGCTGGAGAGCTGTCAGGGCTTGAGACTATTCCGTGCATCCTCTCTAAGTCTCTGTGCAGGATCCAGGTTGGTGCAAGCCAGGAGCTTGTCCAGGACACGATTTGGAGGTGGGGATGTGCTGCCTCGCACTGACGAATGTTGGGATGGATGGAGGGATGAGGGACCTGCTGTCCTGGGAGAGGTGGGGCTCAGCAGAGAGGGGCCTTTCGCCCAGCCAGGGTCTCTCCCAGCCCCTGGGACTGGTGCTGGGGAGGACAGGGAACGGCTGTGCAGCATCAGTCCCACCCGCCACCACCTCTGACAGAAGTGCAGGGACAAAGCGCCCGTCTGGAGAAGTGGGATGGGGGAGGACAGCGTGGCTTTGCTCTGCTCTGTTCCCAGCCAGATCCTGCTCCTTGCTGGAAGATGCCAGAGCTGTGGCATTGTGCCTGGAGAGCTGCAGTGCTGCGCTGGGTAGGCTCGGGGGAAAGCACAGAGTAAGTTTTCCAAAGCCCTTGGAAGCTGTCAGGAAAATTCATCAAACAAGGAGATAAAGCTTCCCCAGATGCTGCTGGGAGCCTGGCAAGTGCTCCGGGCACAAGTTCCTGATTATTAATGGATTTAAAAATGTGCTCAGCTGCTGTCCCACTGCAGACTTTCCATAATGAGGACATCAGTGGCTGAAATTCCATGATGGAGAGCCGTGAAGAACCTTCTGCGTACGCCAGC
Source organism: Mohoua ochrocephala (assembly GCA_013398855.1). Lineage (NCBI taxonomy): Eukaryota > Metazoa > Chordata > Aves > Passeriformes > Acanthizidae > Mohoua > Mohoua ochrocephala. The sequence continues at coordinate 199,314 of VZTA01001583.1, read as the reverse complement.
ATGTCAAAGGTTTGAAAACCTGCGGAGGATTAAGACAGGAATTGATAATCTGGAGTTTAAGGCTCCGTGGGTCTTCCCTTCATTAGGAACTTTCGTCCTCAAGAGCTTTATAAACTTCTGGATCAAACTGCCCAGATAAGTCTTGAAGACAGAAATTACTGTGTCAGCGAGGAGGAAGGATTAGAGATAACAGGGAATTAATACTGAAGTGCATATGCTATAAATATAACAGGATTACACTGGAGTTATGTAAAACCCCTTTTCCTTCCTCCGAGTCTCCTCCAGTGGGCAGGGCTCTGGTGGGCAGGTGGGCAATCCCCCAAAGTTCTGGCTTCACCTACGGCTCCCAGAGCATCTTTTCTTGTCATCTTAATAGGACAAGGGGGGCTGCAAACTGACAGTGTTCAATGGGATATCGGGAAGAAATTGTTCCATATGAGGGGGTGAGGCCCTGGCACAGGGTGCCCAGAGAAACTGGGGCTGCCCCTGGATCCCTGGAAGTGTCCAAGGCCAGGTTGGATGGGGCTTGGAGCACCCTGGGATAGTGGAAGGTGTCCCTCCCTGCCCATGGAATGGGATGGGATGAGCTGGTCTCTGAGGTCCCTTCCCACCCAACTCCACTCCCCTCAGTCCGGGATCTCAGGGCACCTCTCTCCCGCCTCACGTCACCAGGAGGTCTCAGCACCAGCCCAGGAGCCCTGTCCTGGCAGGGAGCATGTCCTATCCCTTGGGGACACCTCCCCTGCACTGGGGGGAGCCTCCAGCCCTCCTGCCCCCTGCAGCCCCTCCCTGGGGACCCTGGGGAGAGGGGTCAGTGCAGGAAGGGCATCCCTTGAGAGGCTGGAGCACTCTGCTCCGGCCATCCTCACGGATTTCTGGGCTGCTTATTCCCTGCCTGGAAATGAATATTCTCAGGCCTATTTTTGCCCATTTTCTCCTCATTCCGGAGCTTAACAGAGGCTGTGGCTCACTGTGAGGGCTGAGAGCTGTCAGTCAGGAGGACTTGGCCCTGCCTGCAGAGCCAACATTAACTTTGTCCGAGGGATGATAAATCCTGAACTCGTACAGCACAATGCCGAACTTGGAAATGAAGCATTTAAAACCACAATATTGCAGTCAAATTGCTGGTGAAAATCTCTTCATGTTGGCAGTGGAGCTGGAGGGTCTTTGATCTCTCCCAGCTCAGATGTTGCTGCCAAAGAGACTTAAGCTTAAACTTCACTTTGTAAAATAGACTTTTTTTGACAGTTTCCTTTAAAAAAATAATCTCCTCCTAAGCTCAGGAAGCAGGGACGAGTGGGCAGCCCACAAGGAGATTTCCAACCCAAATAACGCAGGAAGGAGCCGCTTTCAGCTGCTTCTGTTGCTTCTGTAAATCCTGGGCTTAATCCGTGGAGCGGCTGGAGGGGAACGCGGCATTTGAGCCCCAGAAGTGCAAATGCTGCGGTGGGGCTGGGGGTCTGGCACCGTGGGGACGGTGAAGGGGCTGGCTGTGCTCACCCTCGTCATGAAAGTGGCTGTGCTGGGCTGGTGGTGTTGTGGAAGTGGCGGGTTTGGGTGGCAGCGGTGCTTGGGCCGGGCTGGGCAGTGAAGGCATTTCTATGGCTTTGGGTTTGGTGCTGCGTGACACCTGGCCAAGAAGCTGGAGTGAAACAACCCCGTCGTGGCGTGTGGTAAACGGTTTGAGAAATGGCTGTGCCACCAATCTCTGCAGCCAAGACTTTGGGACAGAGCCGGGGCTCATCCTGCAGCGCAATGCTGTCCCTGTCCCCAGCGAGTTCACAGCTCCAGGGTGGGACAGGAAGGCTCCTGCCTGAACTGAGCCCTCTGTTCATTTTCAGATGAGCTGCTATTTTTAAGTCTCTCTTTTTTTTTTCGTTTATTTTTCTATCTGTGGATGACCCTAATTTTGACTGAAGAGCTTAGAAAAGCAAAGAATGCAAGGTTACTTTAATCTTCTTAAAGTTTAGAAGTCCCCTGGGACTCTGTGTTTGACAGTGCTGCGGGCGCCCATCGCCCCGCAGAGCCTTGGTTCTGTTTTGCAGCACATCAGGCAAGGCTCTTGCAGAAACTGCTGCCAAATTCCAGCATTCTGCAGGTTCGTCCTGTGGGCCTTCCCAGAGGCTGGTGCTCAGCGCGGTGAGTGCTCCGGGGTCCTCTGCACTGGGAGGGGACTGGGACGCTGGGCTGGCACCAGGATGCAGGTCAAGGGCCAGGTGGGTCCCAAATGGAGTTTACTGAGCTCTGTTGAGAAGCTGAGGATGCTTGAGACCCCCCATCCCTGGCACGGGGATTCCCATCACCTGCATCCCACAGGTGCGTTTGCCACTGGAAAATCCCAGCAGGATCTCCCTGCGGCCACCAGAGCATTGCCCCATTTCCCTCATAGAAAGGGATCATAAAACTCCCTGCAAGAGCTCGTTCCCAAGGCCACTGGGAGCCCGAGCAGGGTGCAGTAAATCTCAGGATGAAGCTGTTGCTCACAGGTTAACGCTCCTCAGGTACCTGGTGAAGGTGCTGCGGGGCCAGACTGCTCCAAAGGGCTTTGCCAAGGAGCGGGTGGTGACGGACCCTGTGCCCAGCAGTGTCCCCCTCGGCAGGGCGTGTCCCTCAGCCCCCCCCCCATCTGACCAGAGCAGCAGGGGCTCGGTGGCCCTGGCAGGTCCCCAGGGGCTCCACGTGTGCCAGCCAGGGGTGTGGGGAGGCTGGCAGGGTGGGCGATGGGATGCTGTGGCCACTGCCACGAGCTGTGTCTGAGGCAACACACCCCTCCCAACCCCAAAGCAACCTGGTCCCACAGTCTGTCCCCGTCCCACACGCTGCCCTAATGAGCTCAGCCAGTCTGCAGAGATGAACTGGGGCACTGGGGTGTGCTGGGGGCTCCGGACATCCCACAGAGATGGGGAATGCCGTGAGATCTGCTCCCAGTCACACCCAGCGCCCTTGGCCAAGGCCGGGCGTGAGGGAGGCGGCGGTCGCTGAGCCGGGGGTCGGAGCCCCGCGGGTGCTGCCCTGCAGTGCGTCAGGGTGTTGGAGCTGAAAGCGCAGCTCTGCAGGTTTGCAGCTGCCTGTGCCACGATGCAGCTCCTCCGGCGGCGGCACAGCCTCGCTCAGCTCCCGCCGGAGCTGGAAATCAGGGGTGTTGTGAACCAGAACATTTGGGGCGGTGTGTCAGGAGTCACTGGTGATCCCAGCCGTCCCCTGCAGCCCAGCCTGCCCCTGGAACGCTCCATATCCTGCTCCACTGTGATTAATAGCAGTGACACAGCACCCTATGGCAGCCAGATGTGTCTGGCACGGTGCTCGGCTCGGCTGCACTTCCTCAAGGGCTTGTAAGTTCTAAGTCAGAATCACTGAATCCCAGACTGGTTTGGGTGGGAAGGGGCATTAAATCTCCTCCCATTCCACCCCCTGCCATGGGCGGGGACACCTTCCACTGTCCCAGGGTGCTCCAAGCCCCGTCCAACCTGGCCTTGGATACTTCCAGGGATCCAGGGGCAGCCACGGCTGCTCTGGGCACCCTGTGCCAGGACCTCCCCACCCTCACAGGGAACAATTCCTTCCCAATATCCCATCTCTCCCTGCCCTCTGGCAGTGGGAAGCCATTCCGCCTTGTTCTGGCACTTCAGTTCCTGATGAGGAGTCCCTCCCTGGCTTCCTTGTAGGCACCTTCAGATACTGAAAGTCCTTGGCAGGTGTTGGCATTCGGAACAAACCCTCGGTGCCAGCCTGGCACGTGGCATCCCAGCGTGTGCCAGTGGCTGCCCATGGTCTCCTCATCAGCCTGGGCACCCCAGAAGGCTGACCTCAAAAGCCTTCAGACAGACAGGAGTCTCATTTTATAAGAACATATAAAGATCCAAACATGGAATATTTAAGCCGGTGTTATGCAATGGGAGCTCTTTTAAGTCGTGATTTGTAAAGGCAGTTCAGATAATTTCCTGAAAGACATTCTGCTAATGATTAATTTAGAATATGTTTAATTCAAGTTAGAGAGATCAAAGAGAGAGCATTTTCCCTGTAATGCCATCCGTGGTTTCACATTTTCACCAGATTCCAGGCACTGGGGGGTGTCTGGTTTGTCCTTCCCTGCAATTCCTCTGTGAAAATTGCAGAGGAAAGCATTCTGCAGGCTCCGTGCTGGTTTGGGGCAGGGGAAGGGAGAGGAGCCTCGAGCACATCCCTGTGAAATTTGCTCTGAGAGGTGTGGAGGGGCAGGATGCTGGGGGGATGTGGAATCAGCCCCTCCCCTCCTGCAGCAGTGGCTCCGGGCGGCTCTGACAGTCCTTCGGCTCTAGCTGGGAACGATTTAGGAGTATGTCTTGTTTATGTTTTGTCTGCCATTAGTTGTTTTGACCTCCGTGTCTGTGCCAAACGTCCCTTTAGCTCAGCCTGCAGAGTAACTTCTTGTGGGGGAAGAGAGCAAACCCAGCATGTACGACTGACTGTTTTCCGTGAGGGAAGAGGTGCAGCCTTCCCAGTGCAGGTAACAGCCGCGCTGGAGAGGTGATCCCGTGCCTGACAGGTGGGCAGGGCCCGGGGTTTGTCCCACTGCTCCGAAGGAAAGGAACTTGTTCTGGCTCGGGAAAAGGGGTCTGGGTTCAGGTGTCGCTGTGCCCGGGCCGGGCAGTGCTGGTGACGGTGGCAGATGCTGCTCACAGAGCACCGTTTGCCATTAATAAAGCACGATCTAGGCCATGGCTTTCCAAGTTCAGCACCTAAATCCATACGGTGGCCCGCGGGGAGCTCTGTTTGTTGACGGTCTCGGCTCTCCCAGGGCTTGGCAGGAGCGCTGCCCGCACAGCCCCAGCCCCAGCGGCTGCAGAGCTCCCCCGCTGCCGGCGCCCTCCCCTCTGCCCAAGCAGCAGCCCCGAGCTCCGCTTCCGCACCGAGGAGAGCTCCTGGAAAACCGGGCACTGGGGTGGGGAAGAGCGTGCTCAGCCCAGCTCCGCGGATCCTCTGCAGGGCCGGGCCAGCAGCTGCAGGCGCTGCGGGCAGGAGTGGGGCTGCTCCGCTGAGGTTTAGCAGCAGCTCCAAAGCCCCAGTGCTTGCTCCGAGAAAGACGTGGTGGTGCTGCACTGTGTCTAGAGAAGAGCGATGGAGCTGGGCAAGGGTCTGGAGAAAAGGAGGCTCAGGGGGCCCCTTTTCACTGTCTCCAACTCCTGACAGGAGGAGCGACCCCCGAGGGGGGGCCGGGCTCTGATCCCAGGGAACAAGGGACAGGATGAGAGGAAACGGCCTCAAGCTGTGCCAGGGGAGGGTCAGGTTGGACATTGGGAACATTTCGTTGCAGAAAGGGCTGTCCAGCCCTGGCACGGCTGCCCAGGGCAGGGGTGGAGTCCCCATCCCTGGAAGGATTTAAAGCCGTGTGGATGTGGCACTTGGGGACATGGATCAGTGGTGTCCTTGGCAGTGCTGGGGGATGGTTGGACTCCATGGTCTTGGAGGGCTTTTCCACACTCAGTTTCTGTGATTTACTTCGGCACGGGCCAGGCGCCAGGCTGCGAGCTCGGGCTCCTCCAGGAGAGCGCCAGGGCCCTCCCTGACTTCTCTGTGCAGCTGCTCCATCTCCCGGTGCCGCTGCAGAGCCGGGAGAGCAGGACGGGCTGTCCCCGGGCAGGGTTTGCACCCGGGACCGGCACAGCCCCAGCACGGCCGGGTCTCCGCATGGCATCCCCCTTGGTGCTGCCAGCCCGGGCCCCGAGGGCACGGCGTGTCAGCGGCTGCATCGCCGCCGGTGTGAAACTCTCCTTATTTACAACACAAACACATTTCTCATGCGGCACCAAGCCCCAGGAACGGGTTAATGCCGTCCCGTGGGGTTCCCCCATTGCAGTCTGTGTCTGCAGAGCGACTGTTTGATCAGATAATGCACTTATTTGATCAGATAACGCATGTGCTCCATGTATTTGTCAGGAAGCAATGTATTCACGGTGTTTGTGGGAAGGAAGGAGGCAGCGCGGGTGTCATGAGCAGCCTTTGATCCGCGGAGATGCGCGAAGTGCAGCAGGAACCCGGCCCTGCCAAGCACAGCAGCTCCTCAAAGATCCGGGGCTGCCGGCGGTGTGAATCACATGGGGATTCTGGCTGTGGGAGAACTGAAATGTTGAGCGTTAATGACTCAAACGATGGGCCATTTGCAAAGCAGCAGGGGCTTTGCAACCCCCAGTCGAAGGGGAGGAGGAGGAGAGTTTTTGAGGCTGTGGTGGCCAAATCTCTGCATAAAAACGGCCCGGGGCAGAGGAGATGAGCAACCGCCCCGGGGGATTGCCCACACAAACCCACCTTTGTTTAGCAACAAGCTGGGTTTGGAGACAGATAAGGAAAGAGGCCGATAAGAAGCAGATCCCGCAGGTGAGATAATGCAGGGCGATGGCCTCCCTTACACAGCTGGCTCAGGTGTGAAACTCCGCCCCGGGGAGGTATCGGGACATTCCCACGTAGGCCTGGAGGTTTTCATCCCTTCTTATGGGGCGTAACTGACTCAACTGCCCCTCGGGTGGGATGAGAGATGGTTCCTGAGCTGAAAATGTCACACAGGGAGGTGTGTGAGGTTTGCACTGTCCTCGGTGTCGCTTCACAGGCTCCAGACCCCTCCACACTCACATCCCCCAAGCTCTGCCCCACCACCTCCCTGCTGTGCTGTCACTGAGTCTCTTTGTCCTGCAGAGAGATGCCAAGGGCCAGTACCTGTTTGACCTTCTCTGCCACCACCTGAACCTGCTGGAGAAGGATTACTTCGGCATCCGGTTTGTGGACCCCGACAAGCAAAGGGTGAGAGCGACCCCCTCCTGCCTGGGCTGGGGGAGCGGGGGTCGGCCTTGTCCTTGCAGCTGAAAACCAGAGTACGAGGCAGAGATCTGGAATAAAATCACGTTTAGGCAGTGGTGAGGGGCTCTTCCCCAGCCGCTCTACCCCTCCCTGCTGCTGGGCCTGGGGGCTCTGGGTGCTCCGACGGGGTCGTTCCTTTGCCCAGGGGAAGGCATCTACTCATGGCCCCTTGAGGACCCGCTAGGGAGGGGCCTGGGATCCACCCAGGCTCTGGCAGCAGCAGCTCCGGTGTCCCGGCTCCCCGAGTCCCCGGCGTTGGTCGGGATGTGTGCGCCGGAGGGGCTCTCCCGGCTCTCGGGACCCTGCGCGGGGCTGAAGCCTCCCGGACTTTGCAGAGTGAGAGAACGTGATGCTGTTGTGAAGCGAGGTCCCCCGGCACCGGGTGTGTAGGACCAACTCTAGCACAGATTCACGTTTTAACACCGAGATTAGGCCGTTTGACAGCTCTGCGCAAGGATCCAAACGCTTGAGTGTTGCCTCGGGCGATGGGGAGTGAGACGAGCGGGAGTGCTGGAGCCGGAGCCAGGCAGGACCTGGCCTGACCCAGCTCCCGCACGGATCCGGGTGCTGCTGATCCCAGGCAGCTGCAGCAGGGCCCGGGGGTGGGGCACAGACCCACGGTCCCAGCAAGCTGGATTCCCACGCCAAGGCTGTGTGAGTGAGTCCTGCCACTTCCCTGGGGTTAAACAGGGTTGGTGCAGAATGAGCTCTGCCCGGTGCCCGCTCAGTCCCTCCTTGCCATTAGAGCCCTGAGGCTGTGAATAAGAATCGCTTTGGGCTCCCAGGCACAGCTATTGATAACAGCCTGGTGCTGTGCTCCCCACTGATCAGTATAAGCCACAGAACAACCAATTCCTGCTCCCAAGGCTCTTCTGCCACGGCTGTAACAGGGAGCAGCCGATGCTGAGCCAGGAGCTGGGTGTGGAGCTGCTCCCTCATTGTGGATGGGGCTGGTCTGAGCCTCCTGCCCACCTCAGCTCTTTTCCAGGGGCACTCACTGACACTCAGGTGGCTTTTCTCGCCCAGAGCAGAACCCTCCTCTTCCTCATCCTCCCCATCTTATCAAGTCACGGCTGTCAGGCTTTAATTACCTTCTTTTCCTTTCAGCATTGGCTGGAGTTTACCAAGTCGGTTGTGAAGCAGATGCGGGGTGAGTGTTGCGGGTGGTCTGGGCAGGCTGTGTGCTTCTTCCATCTTAGATGTATTCCCATTTCCTCCAGCCTGCACCCTCTGGGGTCAATTCCCTCTCCCAGGAACAGGTTCCCCCAAAAGCTGTTCTGGTGGGTTGAGAGCAGGATTATCCCCCACCAGCCCCATGGCAGCTGCAGCCAGCACAGGGGCACAGGGCACCGGCCTCTGTGGAGACCCGGACAGGATGATGGGGGTGAGGAAGTGAGATTTGGGAGCGGGAAGTGGGTTGGATGGGGCAGGTAGATAGAGCCACTGGTGCTTCCCCACAGCTTTATCAGGGACATCTGCTCTTGCCATGGCCACTGCAGTGAGGAGTGTGCCCATGCCTGTCTGCCTGGGTCAATTCAAGGGCAGTTTGGTAAAGGCAGGCATGTGAGACCCTGAGTAGGACCTGCCTCGAGCAGGGTGGTTCAGGGATGAAGGAGACAAGCCCAGCCCTTTGGTGACACGGTGTCCCTGCTCTCCGCAGCCCAGCCTCCCTTCACCATGTGCTTCCGTGTCAAGTTCTACCCCACGGACCCCGCGGCGCTGAAGGAGGAGATCACCAGGTGAGGACAGGCACCCGCATGGAGGGACTGGCCGGTCCTGGCAGCAGGGGCTTGGCCGAGTCAGGAGCACATGGACAAGCTTGTTTTGTAGTCAGGAAAGATCAACAGCCATTGGGATTTCCCAGCCAGCCTGGATGCTTTGGGATTGTTCCTGCTGTGGGGGAATAGCACAGGAATCCCCACCTGTGCTGAGTCAGCACCTGGAGCCACCGTGCTTGGTGGGGAGCACAGGCTGAGGGTGCTGAGGCCCTGGCACAGGGTGCCCAGAGAAGCTGTGGCTGCCCCTGGATCCCTGGAAGTGTCCAAGGCCAGGCTGGACGGGGCTTGGAGCAACCTGGGATAGTGGAAGGTGTCCCTGCCCATGGCAGGGGGTGGAACTGGATGGGCTTTAAGGTCCTTTCCTGCCTGAACCATTCCTGGGTTCTATGATTAAAGCCCCTAGCTTGGTCTTTGGGTGCAGTCGGTTCCAAACCCACATTCCAGGGCAGAGCGCTCCGAGCACGGCACCGGCTCCGTAACACGATTGCTGCTGCTCGGACTCCTCCGCTTCAGAATCAGCCATTGGTGCACTGCCCGAGCACGTCCCTCGCCCAGGGTGTCCTTATTGTGCTCGGTCTGTCGGGAAGGGTTTGAGCATCTCCACGTCCCTTGACGTTCCCTGGAAGCAGCCAGCCGTGTCCCTCTGACGTAAGGAGCACGGACGCTCTGGGAGCGCTGGGTGAGGAGCTGCGCTGCAGAACCTGACAGCGCCTCTCCCGAGTTTCTATCTTTAGGGGCTCTTCATGCCGCTCTTCCTGCCAGGAGGAAGGACACGAGGAGCCCACACAGAGCAATCGCAGCAGCTTTGGAAAATGAGCCGTGGTTGTGCATCTCCAACAGCCCTGGCCCCCGGGTCAGCTGGGCTGGAGCCTCCACCGAGGGGTTCTGAGCTGGCACCTTCTGTACAGGGACATCTGAGAGCCCCCTCCAGGGCCTAAAGGGGCCCATTCCACGAGATCTGGAGAGGGACTTTGGGCAAGAGTCTGCAGGGACAGGCCAAGGGGGAACGTCTTTCCACTGTCAGAGGGCAGGGCGAGATGGGATATGGGGAAGAAATTCTTCTCTGTGAGGGTGCTGAGGCCCTGGCACTGGAGCAACCTGGTCTAGTGTGTCCCTGCCCATGGCAGGGGGTGGAATACAGAGAAGAATTTCCTCCCAGAACCTTATCTAACTCTGCCTTCTTTCACCCCCCACAGGTCCAGGTTGAGGCCCCCATGCAGGTGAGCTGCTCCTGCTTGCTGCCCTTTGAGGTGTGCCTGCAGCTGCAGCTGGAACCCAGGCTTAAATTTCACTTTTCTCTGGACTGAGTCCATTTTAATACCAGCATTTCTCTTTAATGTATTTTATCTGTGAAAATTAATGGTTTACCTCATCGTAAACTCGGATTTGAGCAATGAGGCATGACCGAGGACTGCAGAGTGCCAGTCTGGTTATTTTAATTCATTTCTGTGCGCTCCATTTTGCTCCTTCACTCTATGACTTATGTTTTACCAGCTAAAAGTTTTCCCAAATGCCACATGACTCAGCCCAAAATGTTACTTAGGTTTAAGTTTATTGGAATACGTAATTTTTCCAGCATAGTTTGTCTTTTCACTGGGCACAGAGGCAGGGATGGGGAGCGCAGGAGGCAGCTCGCCCTGGCTGATGCAGTGTTGGTCATGGCGAGCACGGAGGAGGGAAGTGGGTGCATATGCCAAGACCTGGAAGGACACAGAAAGTTTGGGAAGGCGAAAATCACGTTATGGGGAAGCTGAACATCCAGGGAAAGTGCAGCAGACACTGGTGGACTCCAGATCATGAGACTCCCTTCAGAGCATTGGGCACCTCAGCTGGGCTGGGGTTTGCAGTTGTGTGAAGAAACACGATGGGCATCCAGGTTGATGGAGATCTCCACCAGCCCTCGGGTCATGTGCTGCCCCCGGAGCAGGCACAGTGTACCTGGACCACCGTGGGTGGGAAAGGGGCTGGGATGTGTGGATCTGAGCCCCAGTCCTGGCCAGGATCAGCCCAGCGAGTGTCATGTTTGGTAAATAGGCTGCTGGGAGAGAGATGTCGGAGCAAGTGTCTGGTGGCAGACATTCCACGTCTAAATTGCCTATTTGGGTAATTTAAATTGTACTTAATAAACGGGCTCTCCTCCTGTCCCCAGGTACTTAGTCTTCCTGCAGATCAAAAGGGATCTGTACCACGGGCGGCTCCTGTGCAAGACGTCGGACGCCGCGTTGCTGGCTGCCTACATCCTGCAGGGTAATGCTTTGGGACAGGGGAAATTCGCTTTTCCTGCTGAGTACTGGTTCCATTATTGCACTCACAGCAGGTCACTGCACCTGCAGCACCGATGGCACCCACCAGTGCTGGGCTGGGCTGGGCTGGGGTGAGGATGGGTGCTGTGCTCTCACCTGCAAGGCCACACCAGTGCTGGGGGCACGGTGTCCCCAAGAGCAGCGCCTGGGCTCATCCAGCCCCTGCCCTCCTGCCTGTTCTCCTGCCTGCTCCTGCAGCTTGAGGAATTAATAAATTTGGGACAGTGACCATCTGCTGCCAGGTGATTGCCACACAAACAGCAAAATTAATTGGATGCGGTTAATGCCTGACAAATGATCCCTCCCAGTGGGAAGCACAGGGGGTCAGAGCGGCGTTCCCGGGGTGTGCTGAGCCCTGGCTGGGTGCCACCAGGACGGGGATGCACGCTGTGCTCTGGTTGTGCTGCTCTTCCCGACTGGATCTGTCTCCCTCCAGCTGAGATTGGGGACTATGACCCGGGGAAGCACCCAGAAGGCTACAGCTCCAAGTTCCAGTTCTTCCCCAAACACTCGGAGAAGCTGGAGAGGAAAATTGCGGAGATCCACAAATCGGAGCTGAGGTACGGGAGCTGCGGGGGTTGGTGATGCTCAGAGCACTTTTATCCCTGTTTGGGATTTTCACTCACACCATGGGCTGAGCCCTCACCCCTCATGTGTCACATCCAGCTGGGACCCTGCTGCCACCTCAGCCGGCATAGCCCAGGGAATCTTCGGATGGGGACAGTGACCAATGCCCTCATAAACCCCCTCTCGCCTTCACCCCTCTCCAGGGATGTGAGGTGTAGAGACCATCAGCCATCCCCATTATCCCATAGCACTGCTGGTGCCTCTGGAACTGTGTCCTGAGGGGACTAAGGGTGCCCAGGGAGGGAAGTGGGTTTCACTTCCCAAAAACCCATCAGAGCTATGTGCTTACGTGCCAGAGGCTGCTGCCGTCTGCTGCCAAACTCCCCTTTCCTTCCCCCACGATGAGATGCATGTGCTGCAAGTAGGGAATTCATCCCTAAATTTGGCAGATGCCTTTTGACCTTTCCCAGTGCTGCCAGTTCAGCGTGGCTCCTGTGGATGTAGCTGGCAGGGGAGGATGGGCTAGGCTTCAGTGCTGGGCTCCTGCTGATCCCATAAGAATCTAATGGGAATGTGCTGTGGCTGATGCTTCCTCATTAACAGAATCACTGTGGCTGCCTTTCACCTTCCCATCTTCCATGGAATGGTCTTTTTTCCCTGTTTTTCCCTCCTGCAGTGGGCAGACACCAGCTACTTCAGAGCTGAATTTTCTCAGGAAAGCCCAGACTCTGGAGACCTACGGGGTTGACCCACACCCGTGCAAGGTAAAACAGCTGCTAAACCAATTCCTCAGGCTGTTGCTGGGGTTGGATTCCTCTCTGCAGCCAGTGATGACCCGCAGAGGTGCCAGGAACTGTCCCGAGTGCATTTGTCACCTGCCAGTGGCTCTGGGGCTGTGGTCAGGGGGACGTGCTGAGGTCATCAGCCTTGTCCAGCCTTGGCCTCATCCCTGGCCAGTGTGAGTGCACGGAGGGGAGCGGGGAGGGCGAGTCCTCTGAAACCCTTCCAGGGGTATCAGGGAAGCCGTAGGAAGGCGTTTTCAGTGCAGACAGCTGTGACAGGGTGGTCGATCCTCTCCTGCAGAAGCAGGGCTTTGGAGGCAAGAACAAGGTCAGTGACGTGGCTGAGGAGCCACCAGGCATTAATCTGTCTGGGACAGTCCATCCCTCTGCCCTGCCCAGCCCATAATCCAGTTTGCTGCTGGAAATGCTCTTTATTGACTGAGGATGTCACTGCGTGTGGCTCTCTGGTCCCTGGTAATCCCATCACATGCAGATGGATGTGGGATACAAAGACAGAAAATTTTCCTCTCAGGCAGTGCCTGTGCTGGGGTTCCCTGTGGCTTTTCCCTGAACCGTGCCACATAAACACACAGTTGCAGTAAATTGGGGGGAAATCCCTGTTTATGGGTAATTTCTGAGTGCCCAAGAGATTGCTTTGCTCTGAATTCCCTCTAAACCAGTGGTCTTGCCAGCAGCCACTCATTTGTGACCTTTGCTGCTAGAGTCAGGTAATTGCCTTCCTTTTACTCCAAGAACCTTTTGAACATGTTTGAGTTACACTGATTATTGTTCTTGTAACAGCTAAGCACAAACATACACAGTGGTAGGTGTATCAGCAGAACTGTGCCTAATTCACCAAGAGCTGCTGTTAATACGCTTAAAGGATCTGGAAACCAAAGTTAAATGGAGCTGATTCTGCTCTCTCTTCTCCAGTGGATTGTGGCAAAGTTTGGATTAGGGGTTGTTTCCTCTCACCAGCCATCCTCAGTTCAGTGTCCCTTGACTCAGTCCTGGCTGAAGTTTTCATGGTGCTCTCATAGCAGTTTTCTCCCCAAGAAACAAACACAGAGAAAGACCTTCCTTTCTTAAGCAGGGCTCACCTGACTGCTCACCTGGGCTGTCCTTGGTACTTGTTTTATGTGTAAATCCCTGCAGGAATGTGTGCATTTGTGTGTGAGAGAGTAGCAGGAGTCTCTCTATTTCTCTGTTTCACGTGATGGACAGAACTTCTGGCCTGGCCAAGGAGAACCATGGAATGGTTTAGGTTGGAAAAGCCCTCGAAGACCGTCGAATCCAACCATTCCCCAGCACTGCCAAAGCCACCACTAACCATGTCCCTGAGTGCCATGTCCACACATCTTTTTGAGCCCATGTAGGGCTGTGCCCCATTTAGCACCCCCGGCCCCTCCCAAGCCTCTGCACCCCCAGGAGGATACATCCTTCTGCCGAGACTCCGCTTCCTTTCCTGGAGGTTTTCCCAGATTTGGGAAAGAGCCAAAGCACGTTGGGCAGCCAGGGCCTGAGCTGTGGCTGGTTTGTGCACAGACACCCAGGAATGTCCCTCCTGTGCCAGCCGGGGCTGTGGCGTCCCCGGGGGGATGAGTTTGGGCTTCCCCCCTTGCCGTGTGCAGGTGTTGGGTTGAGGGTCAGCACTCTCTGCCTTTGGCCATTCAGCCTTGATAGATGAGATGGACTTTTGTTCCGAGCATCCCTCCAAAGCCCTCTGGGTATCTGCTGGCCAAAAAACCCCCCGGATGAATCCAGCCATTACTGCTGACCCACAGCTGTTTCACGTTTTTACAGTTCAGCCTGTCCCTGGTTTTCCCTGTGTGCAGTGCGGTCACCAATCCCTCCCCTGGAGCCGAGTCCTTGGGATTGGGTTAAAGTGCTGACACTAATTAGTGGGTTTGGACTGGCTCAGTGCCACCCAGGGCACCGGCTGGGCAGGGCTCCGAGGGAGGGAAGTACAGCTGGGGGTTATCATGTTCTGGGTTAATTGCTATATATAATATATATATATTTAGGACTTGGACGTCAGTGATCCTTGTGGGTCCTTTCCGACTCAGGATATTCTATGATTCTATGATAATATAATAAATAACCATATTAAGCTATATATATTACAGTAATTATATATACTAAGTAAATAGTGTATGCCTATATAATAACTATATATAGTTACATGGAGTAGTATAGTTACAATATATACGATATAAATATACACTCCTTGCAACAATTGTAACATGGTATTATATTAATAGCAGAAATCCTATATATAGGATTTATATATATGTGACATTTAATAGAGAGGATAGCAGGTAACTGTAATGTCCTGCTGGCAGTGCTGGCACACAGGGTGGGGCAGTGACCCCGGGGCTGAGGGGCGGGTGCTGTCCCAGCTGTGCTGAGGGGCAGCGGCTGCTCCAGCCCTCGCTGTTGCCTTGCAGGATGTGTCCGGGAACGCGGCGTTCCTGGCCTTCACTCCCTTCGGCTTCGTCGTTCTGCAGGGAAACAAGAGAGTTCACTTCATCAAGTGGTGAGTTCCCACCGCGGGTTCCCGTCGCTCCATGGGTACCCCCGGGGTGTCCGAGGGGTGGCCGGGTGTGTGGGCCCTGGACAGTGCTCAGTGCACCCAGAGCTCTGCTGCCCCAGGCTCATTATTCTCTACATTTGTCCCCATTGAACTTCACTGTCCCCATGTCGGCCACATCCCAAATCCCCCCAGCCACTGTGAGCCTTTCTCAGCTGTTCCTGGCTCACTGCAGGGTGCCCCGTTGTGGCCGGTGTGTCCCTGGCAGCTGGCATTGCCACAGGCCGGTGTCCGTGGGACGAGGCCCTGCTGACCCTCAGCTTCACCCCAGGTTGTCCCCCATTCCAGCTACGGGTCTCTGAGCCAGGGCTGCTCTCACCCCCCTGTGGCACCTCCTGGGATGGGAAACAGGGTCTGGAAGCTGCCCCGCTGCCATTCCAACCAGCGGCTCTGACCAGCACGGTGCTGGGCTGGGTGGGCTCTGGGCTGCGGCGGGCTCTGCACAGCTCCCACCTGCCTGTCCTTTTCCCTCCAGGAACGAGGTGACCAAGATGAAATTCGAAGGGAAGACTTTCTATCTGTACGTAAGTCAGAAGGAGGTGAGTGCTTCCCCTTCCCGTGCGACTTCCTGGGCACAGCATGGTCATTCCTTCAGCGGGTTCTCCAGGAATGTGGCAGCAGCATCACCCTGGCCTTTCAGGGCAGGGACATGGGGACAGTGACAGCAGCTGCAGCTCCGTGGCAGTGCTGTGGTCACCTCCCTGCTCCTGCTGGTGCCCAGATCTGGGCATTGGGCCCCACAGCCCACCTTAGCCCCAGGCCAGGCCACAGCAGGGTGTCTGCCAGGACCCTCCACAGCTCCTGGCCATGCCTTCCCTCGGGGTTATTCCCAAGGTGCTTATTCATTGCCATCATCCCTCAAAGTCAGCCAGAACACCTCTGGCTGGAGTTGGCTCCCACAGGAGCCATCAGCAGGAAATTTTTAAAAAAACCTGTGTTTCTGGCTGTTCCCAAAGGGTGGGAGCAGAGTGGGAGGTGTGGGCGCTGGAGCACATCTGCCCATCCCTCATGCCAGGTGCTGCACCAGGCTGATCCCTGCATCCCAAATGGCTCCAGAGCAGGATCTGTCCATGCCAGTGCCACTCTCCAGCTCTGTCTGCTCCATTCTTTGTCTGTGGGATGAGCACCACTCCCTGTTCTCCCCCTTGACTCCCTGTCTTTCTCCTTTAGGAGAAGAAAATTGTTCTCACCTATTTTGCCCCGACACCCGAAGCCTGCAAACACCTCTGGAAGTGTGGGATAGAGAACCAGGCTTTCTACAAGTAAGTGCTGGTTTGTGGGGTGTCCTGCAGCCCCCATGGGTTGGTGCCCACCTGTGGGCTCCATCCAGGCTCTGGGGTCAGCCACTGGCCATGTGGCACCTGGTCCCAGTGGCCCTGGCAGAGCCACCAGCCACCAAAAGCACCGGTGCCCCTGGGTAGGGGTCTCTGCCCTGTGGGGTCCCTCCTTTTTCAGCCCCTCTATGCTCATCCCTCCTCAGCAAACTTCCATCAGGAAATTATAACTAATTATTTGGGATGAAGCCTGGAATGCCAAGCAGCATCATGCCATACTTAACCCAGCCCGCTTTGTGCTTCGTAATGAGTTTTATTTTAATCAGCAAGCTGCGAGACAGAGCATGCGATGCATTCCCACCGGGAATTCTGCAATCAGCAGCTGCAATCAGCAGGTTTCACTCCTCATTACATGAACATGAAATGAAATTGCAATATTGCTTTACAAATCTCTCTGTGATTAATCGTGGCAGTGAATCACCGCTGGGTCGTGCACCCGGCAGGTGGACCGTGGGCTGGGCTGAGGTGCTGCTGGGCACTCCCAGGGTGAGGGATCGGCTCCTGTAGGATGGGGAGGAGATGGGATGGTCCCTCTGGGCAGCTTCACCCATCCTGGTGAGTGCCCACCTGCCCAGGAGGGGCCGAGTCTGTCACCCTGCAATTCCCAGGCCGTGGTGGGCTTTCAGCCCCCTGGGGAGTCTCACTCCCTGCACGTGGGTGTCACTGCTGGCCCTGGGGTCCCGGCGGGAGCTGTGGCCCGAGCCCCCTCCAGACTCCTTGGCAATGGGTCCTTCCTGGACACGCTCTCGCTGCCGGCAGGGATGAGCTGTGCTGACAGAGACAGCTGCAGGTGCTCGTGTCCCGCTGGCCAGTGCCACCCACCACTGCCAGCAGTGGGTTCATTCCTGGTGACATTCCACATCTCCAGGGCTCTGCTCCTGTCACCTAGCTCCCAGTGCTTGGGCAGCCATGCGGGACTCTCACACCGCTCCTGGTGCTGTTGCAGGTTGGAGAAGTCGAGCCAGGTGCGGACGGTGTCCAGCAGCAACCTGTTCTTCAAGGGCAGCCGGTTCCGATACAGGTAAGTACTGACAGCAGGAGCGGCTGCTGGGGGTATTATTGGATGCTCCTTTGGAGGCACTTTGGGGAGCAATTTGGGGCTGCGGCAGCCCAGGGACATCTCAGGGTCTTCCAGAGATCCCCTCATTGCAGCGCTGACCCCCACCAGGCCACCTCTGCTGCTATCTCCGTGTCACAGATGCCACCCTGCTCCCCAGCCTCACAGGAGAAGTTTTGGAGGGACAGGAGTGGAGGACGGGAGGCCATGGGGGATTTGGGGGTTGAGAACAACAAGGTGTGAAACAAATCACCACTATCCCCAAATTCCTGCACCGAGTTGCCAGAGCGAGAGCCTGGACCTGGGGCCTCATCTCTGCAGGATGAGACACCCCGGTGTGTCCCCAGCATTGAGGTGCACAGTGCTGCCACCCTCTTCGCTGGCATGGGAGGATCTGGATGCCCGTGTTGTGTCCGTCTCAGCTGAGGGGAGGTGACCTCCTGGTGTCCAGCATCCCATGCCAGAAGAAGCAGCAAAATATGGTGGCAGAGGTGTCAGCCCAGCCTTCCCAAGCTTCCCCATCGCCCCCATTCCCAACAAACATCTCTGCTTTTCCCTGGAGCTGTGGGGAGAGCACCCTGGAGAGCTGTGTGGGGAGGGGCCAGGCTGTGCACGGTGTGACCTCGTGGCTGCCAGGGCTGTGCTCTTGTCCTCACCTCTGCTGGTCTTGCCCCACCTGCAGCGGCCGCGTCGCCAAGGAGGTGATGGAGTCCAGCGCCAAGATCAAGAGGGAGCCCCCCGAGATTCACCGGTAAGAGCCCGGCAGCTGCTCCCGGGGGTGGGTGCCCGGGGTGGGAGCGTGGCCAGAGTGCTGCCGCGTGCCCGGGGCGCTGGCTTCGTCCTGGCTCTGATCCTGTCCCCGCTCCTGTCCCCAGGGCCGGGCTGGTGCCGAGCCGGAGCTGCCCCTCCATCACGCACGGCCCCCGGCTGAGCAGCGTGCCCCGCACCCGACGGAGAGCCGTCCACATCTCCATCATGGAAGGTAGGACATGGGGCAGCGCTGCCGGACACGCCGGGGCGCGGGAGTGGGGACACGCACACCTGGGCACACACACACAGACAGGAGCACACAGACACAGGTACACAGACACACACAGACAGGGGCACACAGACACACACAGAGACACACAGATGGGCACACAGACGTGCAGACAGAGACGTGCACACAGACACATGTACACACACACACACAGAGACATGGGCACAAACATGAGTACACACACACACACAGACGCACACAGGGGCACTCAGACATGCACATAGACACAGGTACACACAGACATGTGCACACAGACACACACACAGACATTTACACACACGAGCACACAGACGCATGCATGTACACACACACACGTGCACACAGACACACATGTACATACACGCACTTACACAGACGCACACACACACGTGCCCCCACACACGTGCACACAGACACACACACACAGGTGCACTCATGTCCAGCTGAGGCTGCAGCCCCAGGGGCTTGTCCTCAGAAAGGCTGGTGTTTCACCAGGCTGGAGCGGGGCGGCTGCTTCTCCCCATCCTGGGGAGCTGTGTCAGAGTAGGATGCACTGGGAAGGAGGTCTGGCAAAAGGCAAAACACTGGGAGCAGCTGTGGAGCTGCCCCACGGGGCTGGGGACATGCTGGGGCCTGTGGCTGTGGCTGTGCTGTTGGTGGTGGCTCTTTTACCTGCTGGTGACAGCAGTGTCTGAGTCCCAGTGACACAGCTGTTCCCTGCTCCTGAATGGGCTGTGGGGCCAACCCTGCTCCAGCACAGCCACTCCGATCCTGGTCCTGGAATTCTGGCAGGGACAGGGACTGCCTGTCCCAAGGGGCAGGATTTAATTCCACCAAGGGATCTCAGGGTTGGTGTCTGTGCCAGTTTTGGGGATGGAAGCAGATGGGGTCACCTCTGCCACCCAGTTACACGTGACAGTCTCTCCCCCACATGCCGTTGTGAAGCAGCCAGAGCATTAAATCACCTCCCACCATAAATCACCCCGAGCTGGTACCACCCCTTTGCTTTTCCTCACTCTCACTTCAGCTCGGTCCCGTGGGAATGCGGGTGCTCAAAATAGTGCTGACCCCAGGGCCAGCAGCAGTGCCACTTGCAGAGCCGTCCCCGCACTCCCTGTGTCCCTGTGCCACGGACCACCATGGTGAAGTGCCTCGTAAAGATTAAAACCAGGGTCAGCGTCCACCTGTGGCTCATCAACCACTGCTGCCGGGAGGTGCGGGTTCGGGTGCTGGCCCTGGGGCCACGGCTGCTGTCCCGGGCCCTGGGGATTCTGCCGCTGCTCCCGGCTGTCCCCAGCCTTGGCCACGATGCTCCGTACGGCCACGGGGACCCGCCTGAGCCAGGTAACGCTGCGCCGCGGGGTCTGGGCCCTTCTGAAGTGTCCACGGGGATCCCCATGGACTGTGGTCCCCGTGGTCAGCTGGTGACCACAGCCCCGGGAGCAGGTGGAATGCAGGAGTGTGGGAGGCAGGATATGCGTGGCAGGGAGTGGGCTGGGGTCTCCGACGCTGGCTGGACTCCAGGTTGTTACTACCACCAAGAAGCTCTGGTGGTGGGGCTGGACTCAGATTTCCCAGGATTTTCTAGCTTCTGATGTCAGTCCTGTGGAAGCAGATGGCAGGAGGGTTTGGGTCTGGGGGGCCAGCACTGCTCTCATTGTGGTGATGAGCAGAGGAACCCCCTCAGTGGCTGTCCCCCATGTCGGGGACACAGTGGGTGCCATGGGGACTGTTCCCATGAGAGGGGAGAGCACAGGGCTGGCAGGGTGAGAGCACGTTCCCTCCTCACTGCCCTGACGCCGCTGCAGCACTCGTGCTACACCGGGCTGAGCCGGAGGCATCCGGGCAGCGTTCACAAGCGAGAGGCTGCAAATCCCCGGGAATGCAGCCGGATGAGCTCCGGGTGCTGCCCTTCACCCTTCGGCAGTGCAGGGCCAGGGACGCGTGGTGACAACGTGTCAAGGTGCTTTGGTGCACTGCGCTCTCCCCGCAGTGACAGGTCCAGCCCCGTGCCTCTCCAGCCGCCTGCAGGGTGGCCCTGGGGACCAGCTGGTCCCCACCATGACCTTCAGACACCCTCCCTGGAGCTGGGGCCACTGCAGGAGTTCCTATCCCCCCTATGGCTGCCAGAACTACCCGAAACAAGTCCCATATGTGTGTGGTTTCTTGGAATTTGGGGGTTTGGAGGAGATGTTGGTAGGGGCAGGAGTTCCTCGGCAGCTCAGCCTGGTACCGGGCTGGGAGCTGGCACAGGGGGCTGGCACACAGCTCCTCCCACGGCTCCTGCTCGTGCGTGAGTGATGTAAAACGCTTGGTTTGTGGCAAACTCAGAGCAGCCTGTGCTGCAGGGGTCTCCTGCACGAGATGGGAACATCTTCCCCCGTGTGATGGGGGACACCCACCCCCCTCCAGACCAGCACAACCCTCTCTTCATACACCTCCCACCCTGGCTTCTCACCCATCCCTGCCCCCGCCTCCCCCCGCGATGGCTGCGCTCCCCGGCTCATTCCTGCCTGTGTCGCCGTGTCCCGGGCAGCTGCCCGTGGTGCCGCAGTGCTACGGCTGGCGTTGCCAGCGGCAGAGCGGCCCCAAGCACTGTGGGCAGCTGCCAGGGGGACTGTCACCGTCACCTCAGGGCAGCTACGGCCCGCGGGTGCGTGTGATCGACCGTGGATGAGCTCGGACCCTGCCGCGGTCCCGGCTGGCAGCCAGCGGCTGGCGGTGACGGTGACAAGCCAGGCGGGTGTCGAAGTGCCACCGCCGCAGTCACGAGTCGCGTTGAAGGGGCCGCAGGTCCCGAAGGACCGACAACAACAACAACGAGCAGCAACCCAGGGCAGCCTCGCCCTGTCCCCGCGGGGGACACCGGGCTCGGGCAGTGCGGGAGGCTCCCGGCTGTGGAGAGGGACCCCCTCTGCACCCCGCTGAGCGTCACCCTTCCCCCTCCTCTGTCTCCCCAGGCCTGGAGTCCCTCCGTGACAGCGCCCACTCGACCCCGGTGCGCTCGGCCTCCCACGGCGACGCCTTCGCGGGCCCCGGCCGGAGCAGCCGCGCCGAGAGCAGCGAGCGGGTGGCCGT
>VZTA01001583.1:151617-167498 GCA_013398855.1 Mohoua ochrocephala | reverse complement strand
CCCGCCCGCAGAGGGGCGGCCCGGGCGGGCTCCCGCCCTCAGCGCCCTCAGCGTCGTCCCGCCCGCGGCACCGCTCTCACACTGCCGCAGGGCAGGGAGAGCGGGAATCGTGCGGAGAAATTCCTCCCTGTGAGGGGGGTGAGGCCCTGGCACAGGGTGCCCAGAGACGCTGTGGCTGCCCCTGGATGTGTCCAAGGCCAGGCTGGACAGGGCTTGGCGCAGCCTGGGATAGTGGAAGGTGTCCCTGCCCAGGGCAGGGTGTGGAACGCTATGAGCTTTAAGGTCCCTCCCAACCCCAGCCATGCGGACGCGTTGCCCCGAAATAGCGGATGAAATCCTCGGCTCCAGTCAAGCACGGGAAGGGCCCGTCCCTGCCCTGCCCGGCGCTCGGAGCACAGCCCTGCAGGCACAGCTGCCTCTCACACCCCGCACCTGCCACCGCCGTGTCCCGGGCGAGGCAGGACAGCGGAGCCCAGGGCAGCTCCGGGCCCTGTGCCACGGCACTGACAAGATCACGGTTTAAAAAGAAAAAACCAGTAACTGAAAAAAAGCACACCCAAGGCAGGGTTGGGCACTCCCAGTTCCAGGAGCTGGGGAATGAAATGGTAAATTTAAAAACATTCATTACCTTTTTCCCTCCCAACCTGCCCTTTCCAGAGGAGCAGCCCAGCTCTCCAGCTCCGGAGCACTGAGGCAGGAGCAAGGGAGGACAGACGGTTTAAAAAGTTGGGGACCAGCAGCAGTTGTGGTTCCGAGCATGTCCCTGAGGGGGCTGTAAAGCAGGATCACAGGGAGGAGTGTCACCAACAGGGCAGTGTTTCCAGAACCACTCAGAAGTAGAAAGGCCCAAATAAACTGACAAGTTAAAAAATATTTATTTAATGCGAGCTTTTGTACTTGACAAATAAACAAGTCCCAGAAGGTTCAGCAGCAGCAAATGAAACAAAAATTTAATAAACAGTGATTCCATCTTGGGGAAATTCGTCCAGTAATTGTGTTTCCCAGTTACAATACGGAATACGAAGGCTGAAGGAAGCTCCTGGATTTGGGTTTGGGCAGTGCCATCATACCCAGCTTCCCAGCAGCTCCCTGCATGCCACCAACGCTGCGGGACACAGAGCTGGCACTGGAGGAAGCTGGAGCCTTCGAGTTCGGCACCTTCTTGGTCCTTCTGTACCTGCCGTAGCCACTGCAAAAATCAGAAGGAAGGTGTGTGTGAGACACCTGTGTCACCTGCCCTGTCCCCTGCACCAGCCTGCACTCACACGGGCACCACCGCTGCATTTTCTAGAGGCCTACAAACTCATTTTGTAAAATTTTATTTTAAACACACATGGCTGCAAAACTACCTCTGAAATGCAAACAGGGCAGCTGTTGCTCTGGGCTGTACCCAAGGGTGAGCAGCAACAGCAAGTGACACTTCAGAGGCAGCAGCAGTTAACGACATATTCCAGTAGATAGGAAAGTGCCAAGGGTGGGACAAAACCTGCTGAGCTGGGAAAAGCCATTTGCTACAAAAACCAAGGAGCAGAATGATAAAAAATGGGGCAGGGAAGGGGAAATCCTTGGGAAGCGGCAGATCTGCCCTAGAAGCTCAAGACCAACCAACAGCAGACGCAGGTGTTGCCTTGCACGATACAATCAGAGGAAGAATCTGAATTAACAAGGGGCTGAAGTTCAAATATTCCATCAAATGTTCAAAGTTTTAAGACCTCTTTATGATTTCAAGCAAGGAACCCGGTCAGCCTGCTAATGCTGGCTATGGCAGAACACTGAAATTCAGTGTCCCTGCTCAGTCTGTGGCAGTCAAGTGCGAGGACAACTGTTAAATATCCTTCCTCGACAGCTTTTTAAACCAAACATGCAGAAAAGCACGGCAGAGCAGTTCTTACCAGGCACCCGGATAATTTTAACACCATTATTTAAGCCCATACTGAAGAAATTGCAGCGAGATAACTGCAGTTCTGGGATCATCACCATGCTGAGGTGAGAAAAGAGAAGTGACAAGTGACCGCCGGCACGTACCCTCTGGGGTGGAACTGCTGGCTGCCACCAGCATTCGTCTTTTTCCTCTTGGAATCCCTGGAGTTCGGCGGCCGTTTCCTTTTCCTCCTTTGGTTTGTGTTGTTGCTAAAATAGTTGGAGGTTGTACCTGCATCCTCTGCTTCTCCATCGCTCCCCAGGGAGCCGGCGCTCCCCGTGGCTGTGTCCGCGCCTGGGCAGGCAGCATCTTCTACACGCAGGCAGGGAGGGAAAATGAACTCGGTCAGGGTATCACTTGGGCCAGTCAGACTGTCACCAGGACACACTGATAGTATCAAAACATCTGTCCTGGCAGTTCCTCGCCTCCTCTGCACTGCCCCATCCCCAGTCTCTCGGAGATACCCTGAATTTAGCCAGTGGGAAGGTAGCAAAGGCTTTGGTATGTTCTGAAAGTGATTGCTCCCTTTTGGAATTATTAAACTGTAAGAATTAGTTATTTGTGATTAAAACAAGGTAACTTTTGAATCAAACATCTGCTAGAGGAGGAGAGAAAGGCACTGGACAGGAAGCACATGTTGAGGTACAAAGCACACCTGGGATGGAGCATTCTGAGTACTTATCCATCACTTTAATTATTTCTGCACCGTATTTCTCCAGTTTGTCTTCTGTGACACCATCGATCTGCAGCAAAACCTCCACGTCTGAGGACAAGGTTTCTGTAACACAACAAAAGTACCCCTCAGACACGTCAACCAACTTTTCATAAAGAAACCCTGAAGGAAATTCATTCCTTTCCGTGCCCCTCTATGCAGAAACCCCAAAGGACTTCTGAGAAACCTGACCTTACCTGCTATTTTCTTTAGGGTGGAAGTACTGAAAATATTGAAGTAGTGCACATCAAAGACTTTGCCCAGCGTTTTGCACGTGTCTGTAAGTTCACTGAGGCACTGTTTAACCATTTCTTCCCGCTGGGACATCTTTGCCATGGAAGCCCTCTGCCTTCTGATGGCACTGGCACTCTCTGTCTCGTGGAACTCCACCTGTTAAAATGAGCCATCTATAACTCCTGCCACAGAGTTACTGCACACCTTGACTGATAACACAGGAACGCAGCACAGGAAACAGAAAGTATCCTTCGATGGAGCAAAAAAAGCTGTTTACCCAGTATATATTTTTTAAAATAATTTTTTACAGGCTACTCAACCACACTCAAGTTTCTTCTACAAAGAGCTGGCAGAGTTTAGAGGGAAAACCTCCCAAGAGCCCAGTTCCCAGCTGGCTTCAAACAGAGGTCACTGGGGTAATGCCGAGGGCTCTGTCCCGCTCCAAACACAGCACTAATGCAGAGGACGTGTTGCCTCAAGAAACCTGGGACTGGTTCCATGACCTTCATGAAGTGCATCCTCCATCAGATCCCACCAATGACTAGGAAAAAATAGAGTAGAAAATGAAGAAGGGAGTGCTGGTCCTTCTTTCCTTCTTAGCCATCTTTCCGTGGGGGTCAGAACTTTCCTTCACTGTCCAGCAGGAACCAGATGGGTGGGGGAGAAGAGAAAGATTTAAACCTCTCCAAGCCTCTCAAATTCACATTTTGCCCCACAACATTATTACTGGAATGCTGGACTAGGAATCACATGTGTTGGATTCTGTTCCTTCCATCTACTAGACATTAGTTCAGCTGGAGGCAAACTGCTTAAGCTACCTGAGGGGATATGCTAAAGGAAAACTGCAGCACCTTCCTTCAAACAATGCCTTCAAGAAACTAAATCATAACACACCTGTAGTGAGCCATCCAGCACAGCCTGAGCTCTCTCTCCCAGAATGACATATGCCACTGCCTGGTCATTAGCTGTGATGTACAAATCCTCATCCAGGATCTTGTCCAGGACCAGTTTTCTAAACAGCCTTTCAGCATTGTGCCTGGAATAGGCAGCCCCCTTCCCAAATATCCCAGACTGAATCTTGGCACTTGTTGAACCTGTGCAACAGAAAGCATAGGGTAAGCCTGTGATCACAAACCCCATGCACGTGTGCATTCACAGACCTGTGGGACGTTCCCAAGGCAGTCTATTCGCATTCAAAAAAGCCTTTAAACACTGGAAAACCAATATTATCACTATAGCAACTTGAAATGGATTAAATCTTCAGTTTCATTTATTTTGGATCACTTACCGCCAAGCGATTCTTGGGAAGATTAATTTTGCAAAATACACTTTCTTTTAAATGCCTGCTGGCATTGCACTACGCTCTTGATTCCTGGTCAGGGATTCGTGCACCAGGTTATTCAGGAGTTTCCGGGAGAACAGACTCACCTAGGAAAATGTCCACCATCATGTTCAGGGTGTACCTGCCGGAGCCTGGATTCCTCTTCCCGTTCACCCGCCCCGCTTGCCCGCAGTGCTCTCGTACAAACCGCACGATGTTCTTCACATCCTCGGTCACATTCCTTGATTTATAATCCTGTTAAATCAGACTTGATTAGGACATGCCATTATGGTGCTTCTGCCCTAATCCAAGTTGTTACTGACAACCTCAGTTCTCATTATTGAGCTTTTCTCAGCTGTGAATTGAGTTTGTTCCAAACAAAGAAACAGCGATTTCCTAGTTAGTAACCTACAGTGATACAGACACAGGGATTCTGGATGTGATAATACAAAACCAGTCCAACTGATTGTATATAATCTCCATAGGGTTATTTATGTAGAGTGAGGTGCAAGATTGCTGGGTAAATACTGGGAATGAAGGTAAATCATTTGGAAAGCATTCTTGTAATTATTCTGCCGTGCTTTAGAGCTTACACTTCCAAAAGGCATTAAAATGAGACTGAATATGGATTATCCTCGTCAAACTTGGTTCCAATCACAGTTATATAAGGGAATGCTTCAAACACAGAGCTGAGAAGCAACATCCACAGGTACAAAACTAACCAGGATCCCTTCCCTGCCTGCCTCCACAGTTGCCTTCCCTTCTGCTCCTGCCACTAAGTTTGCATAACCCTAAATGTTTGGGCCACCTTCAGCACAAGCACGACATAATGGTGGCCCTCATGCTGCTCTGGCAGCACAAAGCTGCCCTGAAAACATCAGGACAGGAACTGAAGGGATTTCCCCATAGCCATGGCAGTGGATCTGATATTAGCTCCTGCCTCCCACAAGGAACATCCTTATGCCTCTGACAGGAACAGGAGCATCACAAATCCATGGTTAAACCCTGAAAATAACTGGGAGCATCACAAAAATACAGGACTTTAATTCCTTTTCTCCACTTGCCTTCCCAAAGGTCGTGTAACCGCTTTTTG
The DNA here is from genome assembly GCA_013398855.1 of Mohoua ochrocephala. Classification (NCBI taxonomy): domain Eukaryota; kingdom Metazoa; phylum Chordata; class Aves; order Passeriformes; family Acanthizidae; genus Mohoua; species Mohoua ochrocephala. The sequence continues at coordinate 162,217 of VZTA01001583.1, read as the reverse complement.
ATGCAACTAAATACAAAATCGGTTTAACACCACTACAAATAAAACCTGTGGGGTTTACCTTCTTTCTACTGCAGTTATCACAAATCACTTCTGGGTGATCTTTGCAGAAGTTGGGGTTGAAATTGGTTTCCCCGAAGTAGGCGAGCAGCTGGACGCGGCGGCACTCGACCACGTTCTCACAGTAGTGCACCATGCTGTACAGGTTGTTGAAGTGGGTCTGCCTCGTGTGGCTGTTCCCATCCTTCTCCACTGAAACACAGCAAATTCAGTGGTGTTTGTTAAAGCTGCACCACTGCATTTTCGTGGACTGTTCAGCCAAAACACAATACTGGCTTTGCTTAAAAAAAGATGAGTGGGTTAGTGCAGAACTGATGTAGGACAGATTTTATCTCTGAAGTTTTAGAGAATGGAGAAGGGAAATAAGTCTAGAATCAGAAAAGTCAAGAGAAGGGTATGTGTGACAGGATGAGAGGAAGTGGCCTCAAGTTGTGTCAGAAGAGGTTTAGATTAGATATCAAGAACAGTTTCTTCATAGAAAGGGTAGCAAAGCCCTGGCACAGGATGCCCTGAACGGAGTCACTATCCTTGGAAGTGCTCTTGAGGAAGTGGCACTCTTGGAAGTGGCACTTGAGGACATATTTTAGCGGTGAACAGTGGGGTGGAGTTGGTCTGACAGTTGGACTTGATGATCTTAAAGGTTTTTCCAACCTTAACAACTCCATGATTCTGTGAAGCAAAGTGGTTTTGACTAAAATGAAGTCCAAGTGACAAAAATCCTGCTCCTGACACCTGAATGAAAACCATCCAGGTAAGGATTCACAGTTCTCCCCTCCTCGCAACACTGAACTATCCACGGCACTTGTAAAAGAGAAATAACACAGGCTAAACGAGACCAGTGACAATGTGACTGCTGTAATGTCATCTCCAAGTTCCCAAGGGAGAACTCACTCAGAATGAGCCTTCTCAGCCTGGTCACATCACTGTAGCTGTAGAAGAGCAGGCAGTGAGACATCTCTCCATCCCGCCCAGCTCTGCCAGACTCCTGGTAGTAACCTTCTATGGATTTGGGAAGGGACGCGTGGATAACGTAGCGCACGTCGGGTTTGTCGATGCCCATTCCAAAGGCAACTGTTGCACATATCACCTGGGAAAGAGATGATAATGTTCTAGACATACGTTATGGAAATTACTCCTGCGACACTGCATGGAAAGCAGACAAGTGACCTGGATTAGGAAACCTGGAGGACCCAGAACGTGAGTTGTAACAGCGCAGAACAAGTACAAAACAGCAACACTTCCCCTCCTGTCAGAGGAGCCACTCCAGACACAGGAAAAACCCCAAATTCCAGCAGTGTGCCAGGAGCTGTTTCTGAAGCCCTGCACTGCTCAGGTCCTCCCTGCTGGAGTAGCACACCTTGGTGCAGCGCTACAACCTTTTAGTCACAAAATTCCCAGTGAAAGGTGGCTGCTGTGCCCCAGCAGGTCTGTTGGGATCAGTTACTCAATGCTGCAGACATTTGGTGATAACACTGCACAACTTCCCTTCCATTTCCCAGGCCAAGAGGGATAAAAGTGTCCAAATTTTCTTCCCTTTTCCTCCCGTTTTTTTTTTCACCTGGCATCCTTCCTGATTAACCCACTTCTGCTGCACGAGATCCCTGTTGGAATCGGTGAGGCCAGCGTGGTAGGCCAGGGCAGCCAGCCCCTCCTTCTGCAGGATGGCTGCTGTGGTGTCACATTCGTGCCGGGAAAGGCAATAGATTATCCCAGAGTCATCTGCAAATAGACAGGAAAAGAAATTTGAGCTACAATACAGTTTTATTCCCTTTCCCTGCTCGACAGTCAAACCTGCCAAGCAGATACCGACCTCTCCCCATTGGAATAAAGATAAGAGTAAAGATATAACTGCTTCACTATAGAACTTATTTTATTACTATCAGATAGTCTTGACAGTTTTTCCTACCCAGTCTTTTGGGGCTTTCGGTGAGGTGGAATAAAGAAATGTTTTCCTCATCAGTATTGTGCAATCTCAGGATTTAGAATACGTGCACAAAACCTATATAATTCAAGAGTTAGAGCAGTTTCAGTCAATGCTCTCTGCAGGTACAACACAGGAGAAGCTCTGAGGGAGCTGGGTGTAATCCAGTTCCAGCAGCAGGAGCTGCAGGACTCCAAAGTGAGCCTAGAAAGATGGGAACCTCTGAAGACAGCTTGAAGGGGAACTGCAAACAAGCGGACAAACACAATTAAACAATTAAGATATTGGGTGACCTTTACGCTCTGAAGACATGATGCTAACTAAAAGCTCTGGTAGTCTCCAGAAAGATTGTTCAAGAGCATCACCCTAATTTACTTTTCCATCTTAACTTAAATTCTCAACTTTAGAATGCGCATAAACCCGATTCTCATTTTCAATAACATCACTTTACCTCCATCTCGCTTTTCTGGTAAATATATCATTATTACAGCATTATGAAAGCTTTTGCTGCCTTGAGAAGTGGTTCGTGGAAAGGCCTGTGGGCACCATGCTGCTCAGTACTCACGGGGGTGATATTTTTTAATCCATTCCAAGCAATCCATCGCCACCTTCTTTGGCTTCTTCGGCAACACATCGTATTTCAAGTTATGCCTGTTGAAGCTCATTGTAAACCTGAAATGTGACAGTTCGTGGTGCTCATCAGCCTTATGGGTATAGTTACATTGTGTTAAACAGCTTCCTTCATCATGCAAGGAAGGGCTTGGCAAGTTTTTTATTTCTCATGTTAATATTTTGCCTCTACCTCCTATTAAATTCCATGCATGCATTTCATTTCACCAGATACAGCCACACGAGGATTTCAGACAGGCCTGTGATGCCGATTTTACTTTACTAAGTTTTCCACTCAGAATTTCTGTGGCACAAACAAACAGTTTGGGAAACCTGCCGAGCAACTCACACTTGTGGTTTCAGCATCTCGAGCTGATTCTGGATGTCCTTCTGCACGCGGGGGTTGGCCGTGGCGGTGAGAGCCATCATGGGCACAGAGCGGAACTTTTTGCGGAGCATGTTCAGGCGCTTGTAGTCCTGTCGGAAGTCGTGGCCCCACTGGTTGAAAAACAAAATTTAAGTGTAAACAGAGTAAAACGCTCCAAACTGAGTCTTTTGGCATTCCTAAAAACAAGCGGAGGTTTTACCTGGCTGACACAGTGAGCCTCGTCGATGACAAAACGTGCCAAGAGTTTTCTGTCGTAGAGGTTCTCCAGGGTGGACATCAGCCGGCTGCTGGCACACACCTGGGAAACACCAGCAGTGGCAAAGGAAAGCAAAACACCCGGGCTAAAAGCGTCATCTGGCCTGACTGAGAATACAGAAACAACCGTCCTACGCTGCAGAATCAACCCGCACTGCGCAGGCGAACCTCCAAGGCACAGAGGTGATGCCAGTCAGCTGCGTTTTAACCAAGCAGCTGGTGTGGGATTCCCACGAAGTTCTGGGATCACCTATCCCGAGGTCCCTCACTCCGAGGAAATTTCAGTAAATTGAAATGACTTATGTCAGGAAACACAGAGAGAAGTAATGCTGATAGAGAAACACAACCAGCACACTAACCAGCCCCCTCTTACACAGCTCTCGTGCAACGACGTATTTTTAAGGCAGCGTATAATGCAGCCCAAGGCAAGCTCTGACAATCTCCTATCACCCTGACAGTGCTGTATTTTTCCTGTATCACCCTATCCAGAGCAGCCTGGATTTAGTAGCTACTGGACAGTGAGTAACACTAATATGTAGCAAGACAGATTGAAATAGGTGGGCGTGGGAGTTTGTTTTAAGAACTTGCATTTTACAGACATACTCAGTTCTTATTCTTGGCTAATTACTGATTGAAATTAGCTACATCCGTATAGATTCTTAATGAATTACCTAAAACCCGTCTAACATTTTCTTCCCCAGAAGCCTACTCTGAGTGCAGTCTTTCAGCACCTCACAGCAACCCCCTCCTCGTAGCCCCTGTGGTTTTACAACCGAAGATGAAGTACAGACCTTCTCGGGGGTGACATACAGCAGCTTTATGACAGGGTCTTTCTTGGACAACTGCATGTATATTTTTGAGGCATCAGCATCTGTTCTGTCACCAGTCAGGTATGTTGCAGCAATCTGTATTAAAAATATATAAATATATATATAGAGAGAGAGAATGTAGCCCTACCAGCTACTAAGCAGTCAGCCTTGGGAACACACGTTTGGGAACACACATCTGAGCACCCTGGGCTAGGGGAAGGTGTCCCTGTCCGTGGTGAGGGGTGAAACAAGATGAACTTTAAGATCCCTTCCAGCCCAAACCATTCTGGGATCCTGTGATCTCCTGCACCTGCATTTCTGCTCTGTGTATCATGTTTCCAAAGATGTTTAACACCTCCAGAACCCCCCTACCTCAGGAACTCTTAGTGCTCACTGCCGCTGCAGCGAGGCTGCCCCTGTGTAGGTGAGTTATGACAATTCTCAGTATCTGAGGACCAGCATCTGCTCTGGAAAGCACAGCTCTAACACCCAACACACAGGAGCAGCAATAAATCCGGCGGTCACACTGCCAAGATATTCGAGTTCATCCAATTTAGTTCTTCCCAGGCAACTTTCTGTGCCGTTCACAGTGTCCATCTAATCCATTTATGCAGTTTATATTCAAGACACAAGATTTGCTGTAAAATCTCAGATTTCTAATCCAGTTACCTGCAGTTTCACTCAATAAAACTGCTGGAACTTACATCTAAAGTCTTCAGCTTCTGAACCTGATCGATGATCAGTGACCTCAGTGGAGAAATAACGATAGTGACCCCGGCAGAGACACAGGCTGGTAACTGGTAGCACAAGCTTTTCCCACCTCCTGTGAGGATGAGACAGAACACAGCAAGTGTCAGAGATCAAGAGAAAAGGGATGGAGACCTATTTCTTATTTCCCATTTCGCAGCACTTTTGGAAACAATAAATTTCTACCAATGCCTGCCACAAAGTGACACCTGTAGGATAAGAAAGAGTTACCGTGTGAATTATTAAGGAAGGCAGAAATTCAATCCCCTCACTCGAAATACCCTAGTGCAACAATATTCCTGAAATCCTGCAGTCACACAATTCCAGCAGCACAAAGGCACAGGGGAAGAGAGAGAAAAGCTTGTCCCAAAGCTTGCAAAAGGAGCTGCAGGTCTGTACCCTGTGCTGTGGGGGCACGTACCTGTGGGCATGAGGATGAAACAATCCTCCCCCAGCAGGGCAGCATTGATGGCCTCCAGCTGGTTTGTCCGGAAACAGTGCAATCCAAACTTCTTGTGAAATACATTCATCATTTCTTCAGAATGGGGAAATTTCATACCCCTGAAACGCTCCAGTGCAGGGTTATGAACCACTGGATCTGGGAGCCAAAAAAATATAATTAGAGCAAGTTATGACATCCAGTTATGGAAGAAATTCTTCCCTGTGAGGGTGGTGAAGCCCTGGCACAGATTGCCCAGAGAAGCTGTGGCTGCTCCTGGATCCCTGGCAGTGTCCAAGGCCAGGCTGGACGGGGCTTGGAGCAACCTGGGATAGTGGAAGATGTCCCTGACACGGCAGGGGGGGGGATGAGATGATTTTTAAGATCTCTTCCACCCTGAACCATTTCGTGATTCTGATTTTCACCTCCCCTTTTGCCAGCCTGTCCCTACATAACCAACCCTGTCATTAAAATGACACTGACCAACCCTGGGCCCCAGGGGGACTGAGTTTGCTTCCACAAACCCATTTTGGAACATTATGCAGCGAAAACCATTGTACAGCCCTGAATCAAAAACTGCAGAATCATTATTTAACTAAACACAGATACACCCTCATTTCCAATTTTAGCAGCTTCATCTTCCAGCAGCCTGAAACCTGCAGAGGAAGGGAATATTCCAGTTTGGCATCATTTGGAGGGAAAAAAAAGTTCCAAGATGACTTTGCAAAAAAAGAACCAAAAGAAACTTCCACAGAAACAAAAGGCATTGATGTGATCTGTAGTAGTTACTCAGTCTTAGGCTTAAAAAGAAGTAAATAAGAATTTAAAAATGGAAAAACCCAATAATCCTCAGGAGTATAATTTACCTGGATGGTTCTTTGTTGCCATCAGGAAGCCTGGCTTTGGAGCAGCAGGACTGGATCCCACAGCTGACCCTTTTGCTCTGGACATAATCTTGGACAAGAGGGATTTGGCAGGCGGCCCTTCCCTGACAGGCTGATACAACGGGGCCTCAGGTGCTGAAACAGCCACCGAGCTCTCCCAGTCCTCATCGAAGTCATCGATGTCAAAGTGATCCAGGTCGAAGTCGAGATCATTTGTACCCAAGCTGTTCCCTCCAGGACTGGCAGTGGGAGCTGTGCTCCGAGCCTTCAGGGTTGTGCTGGTCAGGGGCTGGTTCCCATTCCTCGTTCCCGGACTTTTGTCCCAGCTACTGTCGCAGGACTGGAGGCTGAGCCCGAGGGAACCTCCCTTCCTGCCACTTCCCTTGGGACAAGGCAGCTCTGCAGCTCCTGGGCAGGGGCTCTCCTCAGCACTTTGCTTTGAAGCACAAGAGGTGTCCAAGGTTTGATTTGTTTTGGCTGAAAAGTTGCTGGAATGAACAGAGAGCACCGATGGGAGGTTTGTGGATTTGGGGGAGTTTCTGTCAGAACTGAAGCTCCAGCTTGGGCCAGAACCTGGACCAGCACCAGGACACACACGAGGGCCCTGCTCCATGGGAGACTTCCAGCTTCTAGGAAAAGTGGTGTTTATGCCATTTTGGTTCAAACTGACAGAACTAGCCAGCAATTTTCTCCTGGGAGAGGTGACAAGGGAAGGAAGAAGGAAAAAGAAATACATTTAATCACAAGCAATGATTTACCAAGTTCTACAACATTCATTAAACAGTTTTGTCTCACTGCTATTAAACATATTAACATATGGTGGTTCCATCGTGTTCTGAGTCACCACGTTTAAAAATTATTTCAAACAAATCTAGGGAAGAGAGAATACCGCCAGAAGAAACTAATGACAAAATTATAACATCATCTCTACAGACATAAAATAAAAGAATTCCTAAAAGCAAGGAACAGATCCGGGCAAGGTAGAACATAAAAAATAAATCCTTCGAGGCAAAACCTTAAGTTAAAAGTATGCCTGAACCAAATGATGTTTTTAGGTGCTTTCTAAAGACTACATCTGACTACAGCAATGAGAAATAAAAGAAGGTGTTGTACTGAGAACATTTACAGAAGCTCATAGTCCCAGCCCAGGAAAAGTCTAACCAAAACCCCAAATCCCAATACTTTGTCTATGTATTGTGCCATCGAGTGACACAGGAGACAAAGCAGCAGGCTGTGGTAGCAACAATTACATGGGAAGACGACAAGCTCAGGGATATTAGGAGGAATCACCATCTCTGCAGTCAGCGAGAGGGGAGACAATCCCAACTGCATGCCTGAGGCACCAGAACTGAGGAGGACACCTGGCAGGTCACTTCTCATCTCATCACATCAGTCACCTGTTTCTCCAGAAGCACCTGGTGCCAGGCACCTCCTCAGAGTGACTGTGGCACTTCCATCTGGCAGAACACAGGCACCACCAACACTTGCAGCAGTTTGGGGTACTTTGTCCCTTCCCTCAGCCAGTAATTTCAAGCTTTTTAAAGCCCCTCCTGCCTCGTTCTCCAGTGTGCTGGGGACACCTGCAGGCAGCTCCCTGCTCCACACGGAGCTGTTCCAGCCTACCTGAGGTCCCTGTGCTGGAGCAGGGCTCTGGCACAGCCCAGGGCCTGCAGCTCCTGCAGGGGGATGGCATCCACCAGCTCGCAGATGGCCTCCATGACTCCGTACAGCTGCCGGGCCACGGGCACAGCCTCACCTGGCACAGGGAGTGAGAGTTCAGCAGTCATTTTCATTAGAATAGGTGTCAAGAGGATACCACTCTCCCAGAGGACAGTGCATTGCAGTAAATCAGTCTAAACAATTTGCTTCCAATATATTTTTAGTCCATTTGCATAAAGAAACTGTTTCCGTGTGCAGGAACTCAACAAATCCACACATTTTTGCCCTCATCTTTTATTATCTGTCTATAATCCAACTATTTATGACAATTCTCCATCTATAGATGTTAATTCTCCATCTGTTAGTTAATGCTCTTGGATGATACAGGATAATAAATAGCTGCAAACTATCCCCAAAATCAGAGATAGGAAATTCCAAAACATTTTGTGTACCTGAATCCCCTGCCCTGGGATCACCTCCGGGATGTGTTGTGGGAACTTTCTCCTGCCTGGCCTCGGAGCTGCCAGCTGTGCATCTTCCACCAGCGGGAGAGTCCCTGAAAATACTGCTAACACCAAAAGAAAAAGCCATTAAAACACAGATACCTGTAAACTGAGGCATTTCCATAGAACAACAGGATTTAAGAGGTGTGTAAAAGATAAATTCCTGAAGGCCCAGGTGGAACCCCAGAGCTGAGCAGCCACTCATCCTGTGTACCAACGTGTAGAACCTTGCACCAGAAATTTTCTCCCATCCCACTACAAAAGTAACTCTGCTTTTTTTCTGAAGTGAAAGCCACCTAAAACATCTGCCATAAAATTAGTATTTGATAAAACATTAATTGCAGCTGCCAACCATGAACCTGCCAAGCAGCAAAGAAACACAAACTCAATCTGTACCTTTTTAACAAGCAGGAGTTTTGGGTCTTTTTTGGTACTTTTCTAATCATGCAACGGCCAGATGGTTTTAGCAGTGAACTCTGATTACCTGACACTTTGTACAGAAGGGGAGAAGGGAGGCAGCTCCTCCTCAGGGGAGGGAGGGATGATATCCAGGTCATCCTCCTCGAGCTCAGCACCTGCCAACGGCCAGGTGACCTCATCCAGGTTCGAGGGGCTGTTCCCAGCCCTCTGTGGCTCCTGGCCCCGACCACCTTCGGCAGCAGCAGCTGCAAGAGAAGTGGATTAATATTGCTGGGTAACACTGTGCACTCAGCCTGCTGCAAACAGAAGAGGGGAAAAGTCAGCAGCCAGATTTCAAAACACTCGTTTGACGCAGTTTCTGACTTTTAAAGGATGAAACTTACTGCTCCCTTTTCTCCCCCATTAAAAACAGACAGACAAGTCCCCACAAACCCTCGTTTAAGTGGAAAAGTGATACAGCTAAACCTACAGTCACCTGTCCCTGGCAGAAGTGAAACACTGAAGAGGTCTATTTTTCTGCAGTAGTTTTCTATAAAAAGTATTTAGATAGAAACTTATTTCTATAAAAAGCTCCTATTATATTAAATCCTAGCTTTAAAAGAGTGCAGACTCATCAGTTGGCACAGTCCCTGCATTGGAATTGGAAGGTAAATGTACATGTACTGTGTCTTAAAAGACAAATCCTACAAAGAAAGGTCAATATCATTAACTTATTAAAAATAATTTCACAGAGAAAGAAAAAGACAAAAAAAATTAAGAACAGAAATACGGTTCACAAATCTTTTCACCATTCAGTGTAAGGGCAGCATCCCAGAACATTCATTGATGTTATTCAGTTGTGTAAACATGTTAATTTCCCAAATAAAGGTCCAAAGTTTCAAAACACAGCAAGTAAGGAATCTAAAATAGAGCAGTTCTGTGGGACAGAGCTGCCAAAGCAATGACAGGCAGGAATTCTGTGATCATAATTGAGGGTTGGAGTTCTTTTGTGGTGTTTATTACGTTTGTGTTAAAAATAGAGAGCGAGCACTTTTTCTGGTTTAATATTTAATTTAGGTATAAGATGACTTTATGTCTCTCCTGTGTGAATTTTATAAGTGCTTTTCTCTCCATAACATCCCTATAGATTAGCGATCGTTTCAGGAATGCCACGTGGGAAGGCTTGTAACTCCAGTACGTGAGCAGCTGCTACTCCTGCACCGGCAGAACGCCGCACAGCTTCCAGGCTGGGAGTACCCAACCCGAAACCCAGGAACCTCAATGAAATCCAGGGCTGCTTGTCAGCCACGAGCACGCAGCTCGCTCCGATTCCTGACCAGCCAAGCCAAGCCCTCTGGGTGCAAACACAGATTTTCTTCCAGCCCAGCGGTACCTTCAAACAACCCGTTACCTGGGCGAGCCCCTGCCCTGTCCGCATCCAGAAGGGGGTCAGCAGGTGACTCCTCCCAAAGTCCGACCCCCGCAGCCCCGTTCCCGCTGCAGGGAGCCAAGTCCCCGAGGCAGATCAGAGACTGCTGTGAGCAGGGTTGCTGCTCGGACTCGGGCGCTGCCTCCTCGCCGCGGCTGCCGGGCTCCGCATCCTCCCCCGCGCTCCCGGGAGAGCCGGGCGAGGCCGGGCGGGGGCTCGGCCGCGGGGGATCCTTGCGGGGGGCTCGCAGCCCCTTGGGGGACACGACGGGCGGCCGAGAGAACTTCTTTTCGATTCCCGACAGGTCAAAGTCGTCGATGTCATCCCACTCATCGCCGATGGTGATGAAGGGGCCAGCAGCAGAACCGGGACCGGCCTTCCCGGCGGGAACGGCGCTCCCCGCCCTCGCCCCGGGAGCCGCGGGGCCCTTGGACGCCTCGGGAGCCGCGGCGGGGGGCCGGGGGGCACAGGCGGGGCGGGGGGCGGGGGGGGGGGGGGGGG
>VZTA01001583.1:115026-143797 GCA_013398855.1 Mohoua ochrocephala | reverse complement strand
TGGTGGGCGGGGCACGGCACTGGGCGGGGCATTGGACTAGGCGGGGCATTGGGCGGGGCATCGACACTGGGCGGGGCACTGGGCGGGGCTGTCCCCTCCCAGCGGTGGGCGGAGCCCGCGCCCCGGCGGGTCCGGCGTTATCCCACCCGTAAAACTATCACAAACCCCGGTTCACCCTGAGATAGAATAGATTTATTAGCAAGAGGTAATCAGGAAACATATATTTTTACAAAAAAAATGGAAATATTTTTCCCAAACAAGCTGTAAGTTGAAATAGTTTTAGGGCTTGAAAGAGAATTCCCATACCACGAGGTATTGCTTACAGCAAGTGTTGTGTGAGTGGAGCATGCCTGCCACTGCCGGGGAACCGTGTCAGGGACTGTACAATGTAAAAAACCCAGGTACTATTCACAGAATAAGCACTACATTACTATATCCTGCTAGCGGGTGGTTAGCCAGGATTACAGTAGATGTAATAAAAACACTCGTCATCTCTAACTCTACGTCATGGTACTCAGAGTGGGCACAAGGGTACGGATCTACAGCATATCAACAGGAGCTGGATGCAGCGAGGAGAGGCGAGGGGATGCTTCCATCTTCCCAACTTCGGAGGGACCAGGGCAGCAGCCAGGGCCCCCCGTGCCCGGCCAGCACGAGGGTGGCACACACAGAGAGGGCAGCTCACACCGAGGGACAACCTTTAATGTGTTCCCTTCTCCCACCTTACAGAGTTTGCCGTGGGATGTAACCGCCAGCACTGTCCGAGTGAGAGCTGCTCTGTGCTGCCCCAGAGCCCCGTGGGGACACAGGGCTCACCAGCCCCATGGGGACACAGGGCTCACCTGCCCCACGGGGACACAGGGACTCACCTGCCCGACCACCAGCCCCCCCAGGAGGAACAAATGACAAAAGTAACATCATCGAAAAGAACCCGGGACTCCAGCGAAGTGTCGATGCGTTAAACCTTAACCAGGGCGGGAAATCCTACGCGAGGTCTAGTGCGGCCTGGGGCGGGGGCGGATTGCTCGGAGAAGCACAGACGTGGGAGTCACTCCAGGGCGTCCATGGAACGAACGGGTATGTACAGTATGGTATAGCGAGTGTACACGGGCGGCCGCCGCCGCGCTCAGGAAGGCAGTTTGGGCTCTATTCGCAGAGAAGCTTCGTAAAGGGTTTCCTCGTCCATCACAAACGACTGGTCCAGCAGGTACTGCGTCACCTGGGAAACGGAACGGAGCCGTGAACGGGCTGGGAGGGCACGAACCCCTGAGAACTGAAGCGCCAAACCCTGGTAAATGAGGCGCCTGCCGCAGAGGTTGGCTGAGGCCTTTCAGCTCATCGCGTGTTGGGGGCTGCCATGAGGCAGAGGCCAGCTGGTGCCGGCAGTGGGGGCGGTGGGATGCACTCTGCTCTCTGGGGAGGGGGTGCTGCCCCTAAATAGCTGTTTCTTAGCATGTCCAGGGTGCAACCCTCAGAGCCCTCCGAGCCTGGCCTGAGGGCTGTCCTGTTCTTCAAAGCTGCCCTCTGCAGCAAGTCCTCTACTGCAGCTGCCTGGGGGGCCACGGGGGGAGTCTGCTGGAGCCCACAGAGCCTCCCTCCATCCCCTGGCCCCCTGGCAACAGACTCCAGCATGGAGCTGCCAGGTATTGAAGGCTTAGATGCTGTGATGGAAGAGGGAGATGAGGAGCAGAGCACACCCATGGCTCCGGGGACAAGGCTGTACCTTCGGCTGGTGCTCAATCTTGTAGGAGGTTTGCTGGAACTGGCGGATCTCCCTTATGATGTGTGAGATCTGTCCAGGGATAAAGCACAGAAGGTGTTCATGGCTCAGCCATCACCCGGGGAACCCGTCCCAGTGCCCGGGAGGACAGGGGCACCGCCCGACCACCAGCGCAAAGGGCCTTTTTGTCTCTTCCAGACAGTAGGAACAACCCCAGGTGTGTGCAGGGGACACATGTGGCCGCCTGGTGCTGTGCAGGTGAAGGCTGAGGGGACACAGAGCTGGCCACAACCACATCACCCCAGCCCGGCCCCGTACACCCACGCCAGCGGGCTGGAGCACTCACCATCCTCATTTTGGAGAAGTTCACCAGGCCATCCTCGGTGTAGTTCGGGGTGCCCTCCTCAATGAATGCCAGGTCAGTCAGGTACATGCCCAGGTAGGGGACACACGGAGGGTCACAACTTTGGGAGCAAACCAGAAAGAAATGAGGAAGAAAACTGCCTTACTTTGGAGCTTGGGGCAGGGTGGGGGAGAAGGGGGCAACTCCGCAGTCAGCAGAATTGGAAGGATTCTCTCTAATACAGGAAGGCTCTCCCAGGGAAGGCTGCTGGTCTCCTGGGCCTCATCCCCAACAGCTCAGCAGGACAAGCAGGGCCTGTGGCTGTGCCCCTCACGAAGCCATGGGATGCAGGAGGTGAGCTGAGGGCAGCTTTGACAGAGGGTCAGGAAGACCTTTAGAAGCTTCCATGGGTAGTCTGGTCTAGTGGAAGGGGACCCTTCCCACAGAGGGGTATGGAACAAGATGAGCTTTAAGGTCCCTTCCAACTCAAACCATTCTGGGATTTGATGATTTATGATAGTGACGGGAAAAGTTGTTCTCTGGTGTCTGGCAGTGATTTTTCCCTTTGCAGTCCCTTTTATTCCCATCTTTCCACACGCTGCACAAAGGAGCAGCTCAGTCCTGGGGATCACTTTGCCAGCCACTGTGCTGGCTCAACAGGATACCCTTTAGTGCAGGCTCTGAATGATCCCGTGAGCAGGCCTCCAGGTCCCGCCACACCGCAGGCCCCGGAACAGCCAGCAGCAGCCATGGAAGAGGAGGAGAAGCATCATTCACTCACTTTTTCAGTGCCTCCCTCAGGTTCTTGAACCTGCCCTCCGACGACACCAGCTTCTGGAGCTTATCAATCAGAGCCTTCGTCTGCAAGAAACCAAAGTGCTGCTCTGTGGGGCCCTGGAAGAACCCTCACTCCCTGAGGCCAGGGGGTGAAGCCTGTGGAGCCACAGGGTCACTTCCATCCCGCCCTGCCCCGGGACACTTCACCCCGTCAGCTGTTCCTACACCTCCACAGGTACAACTGTGCCCTGGCCGTCACACCTGGCTGCTGGTGAGCAGGCTGTGCACTCGCTTCCTCCCCCTGCTCCCACCTCTGCCCTCACCAGCACCTGTCTTCATTCACAGGTTTATCATTTTATAGGAAAAATGACTGCTCCTGGCTGAGAGGAGCCCACAGTGGTGCCGGCTCAGCTGCGTCCGGCTCTGCACCAGTGCGTGCCAGCTGCTCCTGTACCACGTACCTCAAACAGGAATTCATCCTGCTCATCCATAACTGGTCCGAGGAGCCCAGAAAACCAGTTAAAGAGAGTCTCTGTGTGTGTGCAGCTACAGGGGCTCTCTGGGAAAGGTTTAACTGCACGTCTGACTTGCAGGGTGGGGCCAGTCTCTTCTCACAGGTAACAAGCGACTGGACAAGGGGAAAGGAGTCGTGCCAAGAGAGGTTTAGATTGGATATTGGGAAAATTTCTTAATGGCTGTCCAGCCCTGGCACGGCTGCCCAGGGCAGTGGTGGAGTCCATGGAGGGATTTAACAGATATGTGGATGTGGCACTCGGGAGAGACATGGGTTAGTGGTGGCCTTGGCAGTGCTGAGGGAACAGTTGGACTTCCATGGTCTCAGAGAGCTTTTCTAACTCAAACAAGCTGGTGACACCATGAATAAACCCGACTCCAAGGCAAGGTCTGCCTGCCCCCACCTCCCTCCTGAAACACCTTTCTCTGCTTTCTAACTCTTTTTCGATGCCTGTCTCATCCTGCCCCACCCATCCCACCAAACCCTCCACCTCCCCAGGAGGGGGTCACCCCTACCTGCTTGGAGACCTTGAGCCAGGTTTTCTTGAGGCGGAAGATGGCACTGCGGTTGAGGGAGGAGGTGATCTCCAGCACGGCGTTGTAGTTGTGCAGGCAGCGGCAGATGTCAGCCACTGCCACCCACTTCTCGATGGCGCTGACCCGCGCGTTGATCTCCTCGTTCCGGATGATCTCCGACGCGATCAGGTTACTGACCTTGGAGAGACACGGCGCCCAGCCCGAGCTTTAGCACGATTTTGGGCACAGCTCCGTGTCCTCCAGCCTCACAGCAGTTTTTAGATGTCCCTGTGCTGCAGCAGCTCCAGAAGGAGCAACTGCACCAGGAGATGTTCCACCTGCACTGCGTCCCCGAGGCAGGTGAGGCCCATGGGGCAGGTGACCCTCACACACCCCAGGCCCTGGGGCAGGGGGGCTGAGCTGCCGCCCCTGTGCCCATCCCCCCGTGCCCTGCAGCTGCACCTACATCATTGAAGTGCTTTGTGTTCTTCATGATGTATGGAGTCCTCTCATTCTTCTCCAGCTTCATCCAGCCTTGCCCGAAGAACTCTCTGCAAACCACAGTGGTCAGGTCAACTCTTATTTCCCAATTTTATGGGATGCCCAAGCCCTGCAAGCTCCCCTGCATATGCACAGGATGGAGATCCCAGGGTCTTTGCCCCCCGCACCGCTGGAAAGGGACCACACGGATGTGGTTGAAAGTGTGATGGTTGTGGGAGGGTCTCCCCGAGCCGATTACCTTGGGGATGCCGGCAGAGAAGCCACAGGATCAGGACTCAAATCTGCACTTGAGCCAAGTCTGGGCTACTGGCAAAGCCCAGGAAGGCTTTGCACTCTTTGGGATAGGCCCAGCCAGGCTGTCCATGAGGCCCTGGGTGACCAGAGCCACCTTTCCTGACCCATGGGGATCACTCACTCATATGGGATCTTCTTGAAGACCAGGTGATCCAGCAGTGTCAGCTGTTCTGCGATCTCCAGGGCTGAATGGTTTTCAAATGGTTCTGCTTTGACCCCCTCGGCCTGCGGGACAGAGGAACAATGGGGCTCACTAGGCAGGAGCACAGTGAGAGCTTCCACGTGTCACGAACACAAACCCAAAGCCAAGGTGAGGCTCCCAAGCCAAAGGCTTTCCCCCAGCAGAGCCGGGGCGTGCGGTGCCGTGCTGGTCCAGAGGCACCACAGCCCACAGCGCGCCGGTGCCGAGCAGCGCCAGCTCCTCCCAGCCTCGTGAACCCCACGGATTTACTCAGGCAGCCTTTTGGCTGCTTAATTAACAAAGCACCCAGGGATCCCAGCTGGAGCACCACGGCCCCTGCCCGCCTGCTCCTGCCCAGCAGGGGCAAGAAGGCTCTTCCAAGGGATTTTCAGAAAAGCAGGGGAACTGGGATAACCCTTGTCCCCACTGCCTGGCTCTGGCCAAGCTGCACTTGCAGGCACGAGCAGGGCTCAGGGTGCCCCCCACATGGAGCTACCCTGGGGGTGACAGCCAAAGCCTGAGGTCCAGACCTGCACGGAGTCACCGACTGGTGGCTGTCCTCAAACCAGTCACAAAGACATCGTCACTGAGACCCGATCCTCGGTCACAGGTCAGGCCAGCACCCGACACACCCCCACAACCACCCCCACAAAACAGCACTGGGACATGGCTGGTGCCACTCCCTGCAACACCTCCATCCCTGCTGCCTTCAGGGAAAAGATCAGCCACCAAAACAAACAAACCCCACAGACATCCTGCCCAAATAAACCCCAAACAGCCCTGATGACACAGAAGAACCCCCCAAGATCAACACACACACTCAAGAGCCCAGCACAAGGCAACAGCACATTGCACAATCCCTTGGGACAGCGGTTGCGAAAGCCGCAGCAAACAAACACCAGCTGGGTTCCTCCACAGCTCCAGGGCCCCTGGAGAGGCTGCAGGGGCACTTGTGGGTGCAGCTGTGGGGCACACCCCACCAGAGCCCAGGGGGGCAGGTGGCACTGGTGGCACCCGCGCAGGGCAGGGGGGCCTGCAGGCACCCTGGAGGGACCAGCTGAGGGTCAGCACAACACACACCCTCTGCTCATGATGTGCACCCCAAAACCCCAGGGCACCCTCACGTTCCCACCACGCCTTTGACCGCAGGTCGCTGCTGCTCAGCCTGAGGGGCAGAGTGAAGCCCTCAGGGCTTGTTTGGTCTCTCCTCTTCAGAGGGAGTTCCCAGGACACACAGTTATGGGAGACAGCTCAAACAAAGCCCAGGAGGGACTGCCCCCCCCACTCCCCTCTGAAGCCACCAGCAGTCAGGGGACAGAATCTTGGGTGTTTCAGGTGCACCAGGCCAGTTTCAAGTGGCTCTTGTGTTCTTCTGGGAAAAGATTTAGTTGGGTTTTTTTTCAAGGCAGAAAGGCAGGAAGTGCTCTGCAGCCACCCTGGGGGTTCTAAATGAACAGCACATTCCCAGGGCTCTCCTCCCGGGGAGCAGCACTGATGCTGCCTGAGCCAGAGCCCATCACTTGGAACTGGAGCAGGTTTGGGGACACGGAGGACAGGATGGGAACCCCCGGGGCTTTCCCATGTGCCTCCAGCAGAGAGGCAGCAGCAGGCAGGCGTCTCAGTGCCCTCCCCAGCCATTCTGCTGACTGCAGGGGCATTAATGTGCCTGTGGGCTGGTTAGTGTTGCCTCTGCCTGTAACAGATCCACCCGTGCTCACAGCTCACCCCTCCCCAGAAAGCCTTTCCCTGCTTTGCAGCTGCACCCCTGACACGGGGCTTGGAGACTCACTCTTCCCCAAGCTGGGTGTGCCGGAGCATCAGGACCTTTGGCTGTTCCCCTTCCACCACCCCAAGGCACCAGGGGCAGGGAGGGAGGGAAGGAGTATTTACCATCTGCACAACCTCCTCCAAAGTTATCTGGTTGTCTCCTGGATCCTCCTGCGTCAAGGTCCTAAGGCATGGGAAGACAGGATTACTGCAGCTGGGAAACCACCAGACCCACACAGCTCCAACAGGGCTCCGAGGATTTGCACGGGTCAAACACTCGGCCTGTGTTTCATGAGAACCCTTCAGCCCCATTTCTCATTTTAAAGAGAAAAACGATCCTTAGCTGAGGCCGGCTGCAAGACCAGTGCCCTGCCCTCAGCATGGGGTGGGCACACACTGAGTGCCAGAGCCGCCCTGCTCAGCACAGCCCCTGGCCACGGGAGCCACGGTGCCACACCTGTACCCAACAGCAGCAAGGGCCACGCACCCGCTGGGTTCAACGCTGAACCTCGGCCATGCACCAAGGGGGTCACACCCACCACGTCCTGATGGCCGAATGCAGCCAGCACCACCCATCCACCTCTTCATCTTCCTCCCTGGCACCTCCCAAGCCCCTGGCACAGACCCTCCTGGGAGCCCTCGTGCCTGCTGTGTTCCCAGGTGAGGCCAGAAACAGCCAGCAGCTGGCACAGTGTCAGGAAAAGCCACCTCCTGCCCACAGCCCTTCACCTTATGATGTTGGCGGCCGCTTTCCTCTCCTGGGTCAGGAGCTCGGGGTCATGGATGACCTCCTCCAGGAAGCCGATCACCCGGAACTTCAGCTCCTCGTTGGTCTCGAAGTCCTGCCAAGGCCGGCACAGCCATGGAATTACTGTGCTGGGAGTGACATTGATCCCAGCAGAGCTGCTCCTGACACCCAGCCGGGGAAGGGGCTGCCGCTTCCCGGCAAAATCCCAGCACAGGAAGGCACCGGGCTCACTCAGTTCCATTGCATCGGCATCACCAGGCCTAGGAGGGCTGTGTGACTTCCCAGCGACAACCAGTACGGCACCGCTCCCACTGCCCCCAGTCACCAGTGCAGGGAGGGACAGGACAGCATGGAAATCTCCCGGTGCCCGAGCCCTGACTCCATCCTGAGCATCCCAACAGGCACCAAACCCAGAGACTCCCCTTCCTCTGCACCCAGGCGGGGGGTGATGGCAGATCCAGCTCCCCTCCTCTGCACCCCAGCTGTGCAAACACTGGGATGTGACCCCTGTTCCCCTGCCGGGGGATCCCAGCTCCTCACTCCTCGCCATCCACACTCCTTTGCTTCATTAAAACCTCAATGCCAAATTGCCTTCTCAGCTGAACCTTGGCCGAGCTACCAGCATGCAGCTGAATTCCTGGTGGCAGGGTGGGAGGGAGAGAGGGAAGGAGCCCCCGCCGCCCACCTGTGAGTGTTTGGACACCCAGTGCCGCAGCACGTTGAGGACACGGTTGGTGGCCGCTCTCCGGATCACGAACTCCTTGTCTCCATTCCGCTGGTCCGTCGGGAAGCCTGAAACTGCCAGCGGCCCCTCAGCACAGCACAGCTCCCTCAGGAAGGGCTCGCAGCTGCTGTAGGGCTGCCAAAGGAGCACCCCCCTTCTGGAGCACCCCTGAGCTGCTGTGTCAGGAGGCAGTGGGACACCCGGGGCCACCTGTAACCTGCACATCCCATGGGCAGCACCATGCCCAGACTCCCGGGACACAGCCTGGAAAAGGCGCTGAGCTCTGGGGGCTCTGGGCTCCCCCGACAGGGCTCTTCCCAGCCAGAGTGCCCCTGAAGGGAAACCCATCTGGGAACGGTGGAAATGGGCACCCCAAAGGCGCTCCCTCGGGGGCAGGTACCTGCGCTGGCGAGGGACATCCTGCGGTATTTCTCCTTGGTGGGGGTGCCCTCGTTGGCCCCCGCCGTGGCGATGGCGAAGGCGGAGGTGGCGGACAGGGCGCTGCGGGTGCTGTCCAGGTCCCGGCAGGATGTCATGACCACGCCGTTGTTGTAGGAAAACAGCGAGAAATCTGCGGGAAAAGAAATCCAGCATCCCTGTGGGCACCGCTGCTCCCCACACGTGCCAGCCCCCTGCCACACGGGCACCCCCCAGACCGGGACAGGCCTTGGCTCACTCGTTACCTGATGAATTTTTGCACTTGATGGACTTGGGAGTTGTTGGAGATTTCGTTGGGGAAGCTTCAGCTTCTGCTTCATCGCTGTGGTTGGGATCCGTGTCCGACTCTTCCCTGACGGACACCTCTGAGCCTGGGAGGAACAGGGAACCCCTTTACACCCGCTGCACACAAATACAGCCACGTTTTACCTCTTCCCAATTTTCCTGAAGTCTGACCCATTCCGGCTTTGGATGCAGCCACCATGTACGGGAAAGATACAGAGTTCTGCTATTTCTATGGGATATTTTGGAACAGGATTTTTCTTTGAGGTGGGAAAAACTGGGTGGTTTTTTTGCTTTTGTTATTAAAAATTACTGAGGTTCCAGGAGGCAGGAGCTCTCCGTGCGTGCACCTAAACTGGCCCCTCTGTGCCAGAGCCCCCCACCCCCAAACCCACAGGGACTCACTTTGCTTGCCTGGCAGCGACTCCTCTTGCTTTTCTGAGGCCGCTTCTCCTTCGTCTGGGATTTTATTGGGATAGCTACTGGACACGTACAGCTTGTTGATGTCCAGAGTGGTCTTGCTGAAGGGGGCCATGGAGGAGTACACGCCGGCGTAGCCGTTGGAGGAGCAGCTCAGCGCCGCCAGGTCCAGCGCCTTCCCCCCCGTGATGATGGGGATGTTGAGGGACAGCTTCCTCCGGCGGCTGGGGGACGAGGACTTGGTGATGGAGAGTGGCGGCGGCGACGAGAACTTGCGGTTGGCTCTGGGGGACTTGGGGGGCTCCCCATAGAGCAGCTTGTTGTTCTGGCTGTTTGCAAACAGGAGCTCCAGGGACCTTGGAGAGACAGGGAGAGGCTGAGCTGGCACCTGCCCTGCCCAGGAGGTTGTGGGGATCCCCCCGTGGCACTGGGACCCCAGGGCATCCCCCCAGGTACAGCAGGGCCAACAAGAACCCCCACCACCCCGTGGCAACCACTTGGCCCTCCCAGGAGTGGGGACACCTGCACAGCTTGGATTCATCTCCTTCCCCTGTCTGGGGGTGTCACAGCCCATGGGGAGCAGGTGACACAGTCCCGAGGTGGCACCAGGGCTGGGCAGGTCTGGGGCACAGAGACAGCAGGCAGGGGATAGAGGAGTGGTGCCACAGTCCCCCCAGATCCCGTCGCTCCTTGGGAGACAGGACAGGTCCCGGGGCAGCATCGGGGCCAGGCAGGGTGGGGGTGCAGAGACTGGGGACAGAGAGGGGACGAGGAGCAGTGGCAGGGTCTCCCCCCAGGGACAGGACAGGGCCCAGGCAGCACTGTGGCCTCACCGTGCAGGGATGGCACTGATCGGCTTCTTGTAGATGGTGATGAGCTTGTCGAGGACGACGAGGGCGGTGGTGAAGACACGGTAGGAGTGCAGGAACGTGTTGAGGAAGTCGATGCTCAGGAAGCGCAGGTCCGTCAGCCTCTCCAGCAGCCGCTCCACACTGGCATAGCGGATCTGCAGGACCTTGCAGGAATTCATCGTTTTACTGAACCTAATGTCAACATCATCACAATACAAGCTGGCATCAGACCTGCAGAGAAACAAGATATCTGTGGTTCCAGCCTGGAACGAAACCAAGAGACCATGGAAAGCGGTGCAGGAAGGAGCCTTGCTCGTACCGGGTGTCCCCATGGAAAACACAGCTGGGAATGCTCCCAGGGGAAAACCTGGAAACCCACACCCTGGAACGGGTGGAGTGCTCAGCAGGCAGAGGGATGTGGACGGGCCATCCCCGGGTGCATACAAACCGAGCGCCTTCCCCCGCCTGGCAGCAGGGAATGGGGCAGGGACACCCCTGTGCTGCCCCATCCCACCGGGACGGGACCAGCCTCCCTCGTCCCACACATGTCCCAGCACAGCCTTTGCACCGCAGCACCTACAGGGACAACAGCCCCCGTGCCCCTCCCTTCCGGCACTTTTACCCCCTCCTTACTATTGTTATTTTTCTCTTAACTCTCCCCTTTGACATTCCCACCTCCCCGAGCATATCCCACACAAATCCCTCCACAGCTTATTAACGTTCCTAATCACCACGCTGGAACAGCCCACGGAGCACACGGGGAGGCCGCGGGGGTCCCAAGGAGGTCCCAGTGGTCCCGAGGCTCCTGGCAGCATTTGGCTGCCACAGGAGCTGTGTCCCGGCCCTCTCCACACTCACTTGATCATCTGGGGCACGGTGACCTTGGAGTTCTCCTCGAAGGCGTTCATCATCAGGCCGTTGCAGCGGATGTTGTCCACGCACTGGAGGAGACACGGGTGGGAGGGGGAGGAAGTCAGAGCTTGGCTTTATCCAGACCAGACACATCCCTGCTGCTGCATCCCACCTCCGACAGGAGAGCAGGCGAGGCCATGGCCCAGCAGAAGTGGCACGGAGCAATCCCTACTGAACCAGGAGCTCTGCCTCTTGCTCCCACCCGGGAGAAACATCTTCAGGGTCATTTGCAGAAAGCAAATGAAGAGCAGGTGGAAACTGTACCACGTGTCGGAGTCAGAGGAGGAACCCACACCCCAGACCAAGATGTGCAGGAGGGCAGTGATGGGACAGACCCTGCTGCAACCGTGTCACCTTCCTCCTCCACCTCCTCCTCCTCGAGCCACCAGACACCACAATGGCAATGGCCAGGCTCGGGGTGCACCCTGGCTCCCAGTCAGCCCCCAGGAGCCCCTCTGCTCCCCCTGGATGGGTGCCCAGGGCTCAGTGCTCCACCTGAGCAAAACCCCAGCCCATGGCAGGTCCCGACGCCCAAACAGCACCAGGAAAGCTGCCAGGGTGCAAACCCAGTCGCAGGGCAGGCAGTGGGGCTGCAGTCACACAGCAAACCAGGAGTTAACCTGGGTGCCCAAACTGATGCCACAGCCCAGCAGGGATCAGCCCAGCAGGGATCAGCCCAGCAGGGATCCCATGGCAGCTCCTCATCCTGAGAACTCCACACACGACACCCCCTCCCTGCTGGGTCCTACCTGGCTGATGTCACTGGTCCATGCAGCCTTCTCCTGCCTGGACGAGGCCACGAGGATAACGGTGAAAGAGGAGGAATCTTTCGGCTCCACCACGATTTTGAAGTCAAGGTGGTCAATGTCTTGTCCTGATGTTTTGGCTTTGGAACAGAAAAACCCCACACAGTGATTGGGAAAGCCTTTCCCACCCCCTCTCTCCCAGCAAGGACTTTAGTCAGGTTTTAAGGAGGGTTTATTCAGGTTTCTGTGGGTTGTTGGCTGCCCCAGGAAGGTCAGGTCTGTCTAAGTGTGGGTCTGCTTGGTTCACAGTAAATAATTAATCTAATTAAATCTCAATCGTGGATTCCTTGAATCTATGGGCACGTGAATTTGATCCACCTACCGAGCACCCCCTACCCACCTCCCCACCACGTACCATCCTCGTCGGTGCTCTCGGGCTCCTCCACCAGCGTGCAGTCGATGAGTGAGATCACTCCGTTCTGCAAGGGGGGCAAGGGGGGCTCAGCAGCGGGACCCTGGGGGCTGGGGACCCCCCAGCCCCTCATTACAGCCCCCGCCCAGGGCAGGAGTCACGGTTCAGCGGTGGGACCCCTTGTCCCCCACCCCAGGGATAGGGACAGGTCGATGCCCCCAGGGGGGGCACACACAGCCCAGGGGAGGGGGGGGACACACAGCCCATGCCCAGCACAGCGCCTGCTTTCACTGGGAAAAAAATCTGTGCCCGCTGGGATCTCTGGGTTTTCCTTGTCGAACTGATCAACTAATTTGTTTATAAATTATTTAATAGGAGCTTTAAATTTAATTTTCCCAAAGTCTGTTGTTGCAATTATCAGGTCTTTGCCACGGACTGTAATTCTTCAAACTGATAATTTAATGCCAGTAACAAGCAATTTCTGTAAGATTCTTGCTCAATTAACTGCCAAACTTCCCCAAATAAACACAGGAGCCCAGGGAGCAACCCAAGGAGCCGGGAGCACTACAGACAGTCCGGGCTGTGATTCCAGTTTCTTCCAGAATAGACTGTCAACATTTCTGCTGCAGATCAGGGTAAATTCTTTTATCAAGATCTTGTAGTTTCTCATCTCTCCCGTGACTCAGCTCCGACAAGGACCACGTGAAATAAATCCGTGTGGCCAGCCCAGCACCCCTGGGGCTGTGCCAGGGGAGGGCGAGGTGGTCCCTGGACCCCTCTGTCACCAAGAGCCCAGCCAGCTTGGAGCACAGCTGGGCCACCCTCTGCCCCTTTGCCATGGCCAGGGAGCAGCAGCAGCCACCCACCCGTTCCCAGGTGCCCCAGCCCCCTCACCTTGGTGAGGTGCAGCTTCCCCCCGGAGCCGCGGGTGCAGATGATGAGGTGCTTGGAGAAGAGGAAGCACTGCCGCTCGCCCTCCTTCCTGAGCGACAGCGAGCCCAGCCGGCCCCGCGTGATCTTCCCCTTCTCCGACATCGGCACCTGGATGAGGGACCCTGCCGGGGGAGCTGCCGTCAGCCCCGGCACCGGGCAGCGCTGCGGGGCACGGGCCCACGCGGGACAGCACCGAGTGTGTCCCCAAGTGCCAGGGCTGGGACCCCCCCCGAGGTTATGGTCACCCAGCAGCTGGGGGGGCACTAGCTGTGGCCCCCAGCCCACCCTGTACCCACATCCCAGGGTGCCCCACCGGGACTGGGAGCTCAGCATGGTCCTGCTGCTCCCCTGGGTGGGGAATCAGTAACAGCCAAAATGCACCTCCTGTGCCATGACGTGGAAAAACGCAGCGACAAAACTGCCTAAAAGTGCCAGAACTGCCTGAACGTGATGTGCTTCTGATGGGTGAAAACTCAGCAATGAGTTATATTTTTAAATTTCACAGGCCACCGGAGCACACAGGACAGGGACAGGGACAGGGACAGGGACAGGGACATGGGGCTGGCGGTCACCACAGAGAGGAGGGATGTCGGCGCCGACACAGACCTTGTCTGACGAAGGTCTGGCTGGTGTCCAGCAGGATCTCGCACCCCTCGATGATCATCCTCTCTATTGCCAGGTTTTTCCGAATGTTTTCAGTCTCGCTCACTTCATCATGCATTATCCTGAAGGAGGGAGAGGAGAAAATTGGAGCTGGGATGGGATCTGCACAAGTTTTCCCAACCCCTTTGGACGTATGGTGGGGCTGCACCAGGTAAAACCAAAACTGAAGGGATATCAAGGGAATTACAGCAGCATCCACCCAGACAGAGCCAGGAGCTGTACATCTGCCCAGAGTGTGCCTCCAGGCTGATAAATATTGAAATGTGAGTGCTTGGAAATCACAAAATTCCGATTTAGGGCAGACAGATCCCCCCATCACCAGCCCCCTCTGATACCCCTGCTCCTTGAGGAGTGGGAAAAGGGATGGAAACTCTTTACAGCACTTAAAGTGTGCTGGTGGGTTTGGCACTGACACCCAGAACGCTCCAGTCCATGGGCTGGAGAGGAAGGGATAAAACCCAGGGAATTATGGTCGATTCCCAAGTGCTCATGTGGAGATCTCAGAGGCACTTCCCATGGGGCAGCCCCACCAGTCCTGCCAGTCCTCAAGAGAGGACAGAACCAGACACTCGGAGCCATCCCAGTCCTCCAAAGCCCTCATTTCATCATCCAGGAGCCCTGGGAAACACTGCCCCCAGCCAGAAGCAGCCAGTCCCACACACCCAGGCATGGATCAGCGGCTCTCACCTGGACAGCTCTTCCAGCTTGGACTTGGCATAATCCAGGCTGTTCCTCTCCACGTGTTCGTGGGGGGTGTGAGCCAGCAGCTCGTGCAGTGTCAGGATGTACCTGGGGATCTGCAGCACGAGGGAGCAGAGCGGAGGTCAGTGGGGGGCACCGGAGACAGCAGGGGCCCACCCTGGGCTGCTCCTGCCATGGCTGGGGACACCCTGGCCAGGGACACCCCGACCTGAGGGGTTAAAGCTTCAAAGCTGCTTGTGCCAAAGCTGAATGAAGAGGGGGAACAACGTGGGGCTGTGCCCTGCTGTTCCCTGTCCAAGTCCCAGAGGTGTGGGGTAACCGGGCAGCCAGCAGCACCCGGAGTCCTCCTGCAGTGATGGCCCAAGCAGGTCCCAGGAGCCGTGTGGGACCACCAGGGTCCAGCCCTGGGCCACCTTTGCCCAGGCTTTGCCTCCCCACCATACGATGCCGGCTGTGGGGATGGGGTTTGCATTGTCTATCCCGTCTCCCTCAGCATCCCTGGGGCCAGTCCTGGCTCCAGCGGTCACCTGGAACATGGGGTAGGTGAGGAAGGTCTCCAGGGTCCTCTCCTCGCAGTCAGGCTTGGCCTCGTAGTGCTTGAGCAGCTTGTCGAAGTCCCGGTTCTGCTTGCAGTGGGCCAGGATCTGCAGGCTGTACTGGTGGTTCCGCACGAACTCCTGGTAGATGTTCAGCATGGGCAGCAGGATGTCGAACAGGTCGGCTGCAGGCAGAGCAGGGGAGGTGGATGGGATGCTCCAGCCCACATCTGCAGCCCAGCACACTCCTCTGATCCCCTCACCCACCCAGAGCAACCTCGAGGCCTCCTGCTCCTTGTACCGTCCCCCCAGCTCTGCCCAGTTCGAGTTTAAAGAGGGTCTAATGGGACACAGCGATGCTCTCCAGCATCAGCCTCCCCGTGCACGGTGCAGTCCCACCTCCCGCCTGCCGGCAGAACCAGGAACACCAGAATTTGGTTGCTGTGGGGTTTTTTTACTCTGTGGCTGATGTGACCAAGTGAGGACATGGTGTGCAGCGTGTTTTGCTGCTGCTTGGCAAATGCCTGTGGAGCTGCAGAAGAAGGAGCAGCAGCAGCAGGAGGAGGAGGAGGCAGCAGCACTCACCCAGCAGCAGCACTCACCCAGCACCAGCGTGGGCCAGCTGGAGATCCGCGCCTTCAGGCCTTGGTAGAAAATTTGGTGCAAAAACATGATCGTTTCGCTGGAAGAGGAACCAAGACAGGACTAAGCCAAACCAAGAACAGACAGATGAACAAGAGGTAAATAATGAGGAATTAGATAAAATCCCCAGCCCAGGGGGAGCGGGGCAGCCCTTGGGCTGGCTGGGGGGCAGCTGCTCGAGGCAGTGCAGAGGGCTCCTGGAGGCACGGGGAGTGACAGAGCTGCAGGCTCCCGGGGAGCCCTGGCGCTGAGCACCCAGCACCCAGGGAGGGCAGCGGGTGTCCAGAGCTGCTGGGACGCCCCAGAGCTCCTGGAGCCCAGGATGGAGCTCACCTGTTGAGGAAAATGCTGCTGACGTCGTCGTGTGTGATGGGCGGCTTCTTGGAGCTGGCGGCCATCCGCAGCGGCCGCAGGAAGTTGTTGACGAGGATGTGGAGCTGCTGGACGTACTCGGCCTCAGCCTCCAGCATGCTGAACACCACCTGGTTCCTCTTGCGCATGCTGTCAGCGTGGGGGGACCTGATGTAGTCCTGAATGATGGTCTTCCACTTCCTCCGGCACAGCCAGCCCCGCAGGAAGCTCTGCACCTGAGGGAGCAGTAGCTGGGAGTTAGGGACAGGACTGGGGCCAGGCCCTGGGAGGTTCCCTGGCTCTGTACCGAGGTGTGTGTGCTGCTGCCTCTTCCTGGCACTGCCCTGAACCCTCCAGGCTGGGAATCCAACAACTCATTTAAATACCTGGCACAGGCTGCCCAGAGAAGCTGTGGCTGCCCCATTCCTGAAGTGCTCAAGGCCAGGTTGGATGGGGCTTGGAGCAGCCTGGGATAGTGGAAGGTGTCCCTGCCCGTGGCAGGGGGTGGAACAAGATGAGGTTTAAGATCCCTTCCTTGTGTAACTGGGCACCAGCAGCACGTCTCACTCTGTGCCCAGCGCTCCGGCCCCCAGTACAGGGGGTGCCCGGGGCCAGTCTATTGCTCCCTGTGGGAATGCTGCTGGGGTGATGGCTTTTCCTTCGCCAAAATAAAAGCTGTGACAACCATGGGAACAGAAGTCAGAGGGGCTGGTAGTGGAGGAGCCAACACTGGCCAGGACACCTCGTGCCCTGCCAACAGATGGGCTCCCACTTGGGCAGAACACATATTCCTCCTAAAAACCCTGCTGTGTTTTGCACCTGCTCAGACACCTCCTTCAGCCCCCCAGGGAGCGCATCTGCTGTGCCTGCTGGGACCCCCTGGGCGCCAACGCTCGCTACCACCCACCTTCTTGATCTTCTTGATATCGCTGTCATCGTCGCTGGGCGCGCTGCTCTGGCTGGCCTGGATGCGCTCGTGGTCCTTGAGCAGGGACGCGATCTGTGGGCACAGAGGTGAGCGGCTGCCCAACGCCACCTGAGGGCCAAGGGCATCCCGGGGGCCGAGGGCATCCCAGGGGCCCAGAGCATCCCGGAGGCCCAGAGCATCCCAGGGGCCAAGGGCATCCCAGGGTCCCAGAGCATCCTGGGGGCCGAGGGCATCCTGGAGGCCCAGAGCATCCCGGGGGCTGAGGGCATCCCGGGCTGCCCCTGTGCCAGGGAATGGCGTGAGCCTCTGGCATAACGACAGACACGGACACATCGTGCTGGGTCTGTCTTCGTGGGCATCACAGACTCACAGAAGCACAGCCCCACAGAGCACTTCAGGCCGGAAAACCCCTCTGAGATCATCAAGTCCACTTGATCACAACACTGCCAAGGCCACCACTAACCCACCATTGTCCCCAAGTGCCACATCCACATGGCTTTTAAATTCCTCCAGGGATGGGGACTCAATCGGTGGATGAAGCAGATGAAGAAACCTGGCAGAGCTGTCAGGGCTCCTCGAGCAGTCACCGACTCCTCAGTACCCCTGAACACACCGCCAGGACCGGGACCTGGAAATCCTGCTGAGTGCCCAATCTTAACTCCATCCCTGTTTCCCAAAAAAGCCTTCACAGCGAGTCAATAAACACAACTTGGAGAGAAAATGGCAGAAAAATCCTGAGCATTTGGACCCCAAAATGTGCAGGCGGGGAGCAGCCCCCCCCCAGCCGTGCTTCCCGCACATGTGGGATCAGAGCCATCAGCTCCCGGGTTTTGGTTTCACTGTTTCTCCCTGTACTTTCTCTCCCTCCTCTGCTCATCGCGTGTCCCGGCCCCCACGGCCAAAACCACTTGGAAAGTGACAGGAAAAGGCAAGAAAGCAGCACATGTGCCGTGCAGAATGTGGGAAATTGGGAAAATGTGATCTGGATTTTGATTTTACAGAAGAGAACAGAAGAAAACAACTTGGAAAGAGGACTCTCCTGGGAGGGGAGGATGTCCCATTTTGGACAGAAAGGAAAGAAAGGTGGAGTTTGGTGTCTGGACTGTTTGGAAAAAGCAGGAACATGCCAGAGCTGGTGGCCACAGGCTCATGGTCACCGATCCATAGGGCTCATGTTTCACCCTATTTCATTATATGGATCAGATGTTAGAGGAGATTTTAGAGCTTTTTGCTCTCTCTCTGCTCTACCCCTGCCCTCACTGTCTCTTCAGATGCCTCTTCTGGGGCGATTTTGAGTGATTTGGCATCGAGGTCTCAGCCCCGCCAACCCACTCCTGGCTGCCCCCACCCCTGCCAGGCATGAGGAGGGGGCTGGCAGCAGCACTGGCTCTGGGGTGCCTCAGGGTGCCCCACTGCCATCCCCACTGCCCACCCACCACACCAGCAGTGCCAGCACCCACCCGCAGGCAGAGCCCGGGCAGTGAGGGGGCACCCGGGGGACACAGTCCTGCAGGGCAGAGCCTGGCAGCACGGGGATGTCCAGGAAACGGGGGACACCCCACTGCCGAGCATCCCCTCTGCCAGCGAGCATCCCCCGCGGCACCAGGCAGCACCTTCACCACCGAGTGTTCTCCCTCTGCCGAGCACCCCCAGTGCCACAGAGCAGCCCTCCCGCCCAGGAGCATCGCCCCCACTGCCAGGCATCTCCTGAGCCTCCTCCTGCCAGGTGCCCCAGGGACACGCGTGTCCCTCGGCACCGTCTGCTGAGTCACCAGTGCACCTCGCTGCTGTCTGCCCTACCCGGCCTCGTGTCACCCTTCCCACACCCGGCACCGCGAGGGAGTTGCTGCCAGAGCTCCCGGGGCACGCTGCGGGCAGGGGCTCCCGGGGCTGATCCCACAGGATTGCACAGAGCAGCACCCGTGTGGTCACAGCACCGAGCACAGCGATCCCCTGGGGTTCTGGGGAGCACGAGACGCCCTCTGCCCCGCTCAGGTGTGCCCCACTGCAGAGCTGCCTCCAGCTCTGGGATCCCAGCATCAGAGGGATGCGGAGCTGCTGGAGTGATTCCAGAGAAGGACACGGAGAGGGTGGAACAGGCTGGTCTGTGAGATCCCTTCCAACCCAAACCATTCTGGGATTCTAGGACACAGAGACTGTTTTCTTCGCTCACAAGAGGCCAGGACCAGCTCCCCAGCTGGTCCTTGCTGGTGTGAACCCTCTCCTGTTGTAACAGCTTCCTGGCTCCAGGGATCATCTGGAGCCCCCCACATGCACAGTGCTGGGGTGCCACAGCCACAGCCACTTGCTGCATCGCTCCTGCCAGGAAAATCCCCAAGGGAGGCGATGCCCTCGCCCCTCCTGCAGGAGAAGGGCCAGCCCAGTGTCACTAAAAGAAGCAGAACCACGCTAGCTGTGCCACCCCCGGCCCCTGCCCACACGGGGATGCCACCCGCCCTCCCACGGGTCACCCCAGGAGCGTCAGTGCATCCGCAGGGCAGCACCGGGTGCTTCACCTCGGCCTTGAGGCGCTCGATCTCGATCTCCCCGTCCTCGATCTGCTGCCGGAGTTGCTTGGCAACGGTCTTCTCCGTCTCCACGATCTGCAGGAGATGGAGGTACTTCTGCATCAGCGCCTCGTGCTCTGTCGCCAGGTTCCTGTAGCTGCAGCAGACACGGCCGTGAGCATCTCCCCTGCAGACCCTGCCCCGCGCCCCCGGGATGTGACCCCAACACCGGGTGCTGCGGCTGGACAAGGGCTCCTCCTTCCCAGGCCCTCCGGCTCATACCCAGCATGGGGCACAAAGCAGGGGGCAGTTCCTGCAGCTGGGAATGCTGCTGCTCGGAAAGGGCCCATCTGGGGAGGGTATGGGTTCCCGCAAGGGGCGAACAGAGAGGACAGAGCAAACTTTAATGAAATCAGAGGAGACAGAAAAGACCCCCAAACACCCACGGCCAAACCTCTGTCACCTGCCACATTCCAACAGTTTAAGAAGAAGAAGGACATGTGGCACAAGCACCTACAAAGTCCCACTCTTGGCAGGGGCTGCAGGGGATGGTGTTTCTCCCATCCCCTGCACACAACTCCCACCTGATCCCACACCTTGCTGCCAGCCCAGCACCTTCCTTCCCCTGAGAGGCCCCTGCACTATGCTGGCTCCTGACTGCTCTCCATGGCAGGTGGGCTGTACCAGCACTCCCATGGCACAGACAGGAGCCTGGACAAACCCCTTCCTGACCAGGTTTGCTATCCCAAGTGAATCCCTTCCCGATGGGCATTGAGCCTGAGGGTGAATTGGGCATCCCTCTGGCACCAGGCTGGGACAGGCAGTGCCAGCCCACCAGGGTGGCCGGTGGCATGGGACAGAGATGGGAATGGGGACTGGGGAACAACAGAACACAGCCCCCACTCAGCATGAGGGTCCCCAACATGAGGCTGGGCAGCAGAAGTGTCCTGCTCTGCCCGCTGGCAGTGTCCAGCTCTTCCTGCCCCTCCCAGCCACCCTCGGCACAGCTTCACCTCGACCCCCCCTCCACGCGGGCACAGGGCACACCTGGCGTGAGCTATGGCTGCCACCCACTCGTCGCAGTCCTTGGCATCCTCGGTCCTCAGCTCCAGGGTCTTCTGGTTCTCATGGTTGAAGTTAACAGTGAAGTAGTGCTGCGGGGGTGAGCACAAGGGTTATGGTTGTGCCCCACACAGGGCTGGCAGAAAGCTCTTCCTGACCCACCACAGGTTGGGTCATTGAGAAAAAACATGTTTGGAAACACCAGGAGCCCGGCCGCAACATGCTGCCCTCAGCACATCCGTGCCACCGGCGAGGAAAATCAGAGGGGAAATCCTGCTAGGCAAAGACCCAGCTTCAGCAAAACCTAAATCTGCCAAACCCATCTAAGCCCGAGGGGCTGCAGTCCTGAACGTGTGGCAACCACCCTGGGGACACCCTCACCTGGGGAATGGGCAGAGGAGCAAGGATACTGAGCTGGACCTGCATCCCCACCCGCGCCCATGGGTTAATGCTCGGACTTGATGGTCTTAGAGGTCTTTTCCAACCCTAATGATTCCTTGATCCTGTGGTCCCTGCCTGCATCCCTGCCTGTGTGCACAGCGAGCCCCTCGGGCACGCGCTGGAGCCCCGCAGCCGCCCGGGAGGTGACGCCGAGCAGAGCCCGGGTCCCTCGTGTCGCGCTCCCCGGGGCTCTGGGGGGTGGCCGCGGCGCGGGGCTATTTTTAGCCTCCCTTGACATTTCCAGTGTTTGTGCTAATTGTGTGCGGTGCCGCCGCCGCCGGGTTTGTGCCGCTCCTCTGCTTCCCTGCAGTCTCCAAGGAAACAGGTACCACGCTGCAGTGCCGGATACTGCCCGGAATAACTGGGCTAAACCAAACCCACTGGAACGAGCTCATCCTGACATCATCCGCTCCTCTGTTGGGTTTCATGAGGGACCTGAATTCACAGGTAAATGCTGCCTCAAAGCCAAGGAGCAGCAGCCTGGCGGGACACGCGCAGCCACCGGCTGTGCCACGTGTGCCGTGAAAACACCGATGGGCACCGCAAGGCTCTTCCCTTCCCGTCCCTGACCAGGCCCAGGTGTTGGGGAGAAGGACCCCCGGAGGGCGCAGGAGGCTCTGGGTGAGCCCGGGACGATGGGGAGACAGGGCACAGCCGGTGCAGCAGCGCAGACAGACCCAGCACCCCCAGCCCGTGCCCATCCAGGGCTCAGGTCTCAGGGTGACACCCTTGGAGCTCACCCAGCCCCTCCAGGTCCGGCAGAGGAGGAGAGGGGGGCCGGGAGCCCGTGCTGCCCATGGGCACAGCAGAGCCCGCCCTCAGAAACAGCTTTCACCTCTGGGGAGAAACTGCAGGACCCTGGTGGAGATGCAGCTCCTTCACTTCTGCCACGGATCCTTTAAGTGCAGATCTTTTACTGCTGATCCTGTGGACAAGCTTTCTCCTTATGGAGCCATCCCATGACAAAACACCATCATCCATCACACACCCGAATGTCAAACACCATCATCCATCGCCCACCCCTTCCCTGGCCTGCCATGCTCAGGCTGCCCAGAGCTCCGTGTCTGCCTGCAGGACACCTCTGGAGCTGCAGCAGCTCCCCAGCCTTTCGCATCCCACCCCCTTTCCCTCCCTCCCACTCCCAAAGGCTTTTACTGGCAAAGAGACAGCTCTGAGGGAAAATTCACCAAAAATTTGTGGTCCTTATGGGTGTTGTTCTGTACCCCAGCTTTACACCCACCTCACATCCCTTCCCTTGTAACTGCATCAAGAAGAGCTCATCAGGTTGGCAAGGCTGGAAATGCCCCTCTAAACACCAGCGAGGTGTGGGGGAGCCCCTTCCAGGCCCTGGTGCCCCCGACAGCTCCCGGTGCCACAGGAACAGACCCCCCTGACAGCACAGCGTGCACATTCCCACTCCGTGATCCAACACCAACAGCCCGTGCTCAGCTGAGTCCCCACGGGACTGGAAACACGGGGAGACGCTTCCAGGAGTCCCCCAAACCGGTCCCCGCCCGGCAGGAGGGCATGAGATAGCGAGCCCTGGGCTGTCCTTCCCAGCCACCTGTGTGTGCTCCCAGGATCCCGTGGGGATGGCGCAGTGCCGCTTTCTGCTGCTGTGGGTGAGTGCGCCCACTCAGAGCCCCGCGTCCACAGCACAGCCTGGGTTAGGGCATCCTGACCTTCCCCTGCGCCCTGAGAAAGCAGCACATTCAGGGCTTGGCAGAGGTTAAAACAAGGGGTGCAGAGCCGGTCTTAGAGACTGGGGCAGGGACTGGGGCAGGGATCTGGAGCAGGTACCCTGGACAGGTGCCCACCCTGCCCCACTGCCTCTGCCCCTCTTCACCCACTCCAGGCACCTCCCAGCACATCAGCACCCGACGGGCAGGTTTTGTCGGGCAGTTCCGGCTCGTCCAATTTACACCCAAAAACTCCTGAAGGTTTTGTCAATGGCAGTCGCAAGGCTGTTGGCAGCAGAGCCGACCATGAGGGGTGACAGCCCCCCACTGCAGGGCTGCAGCCAGGACCCCTCGACCCCCACGGCTGCTCCGCCTGCGATCCAAACCTGGCTCCTGCGAGCACACGCACCCCGCTCCATGTGTTGCTCCAGTTTATCCCCACACGATTCCCAGGAAGTGCAGCGTGCTGGGAAGGAGGAAGTTATTTTATATTTGAATAATAAAACTCCCACCACCTTTTATCTCCGCCTAAAAGATGATCCCTCTCTGCCATCACAGTGACACATCGCACCAACAGCCCGGGAGCGCTTCCTGCGGCGCTCGCTGGGTCAGGGACTGAGGATCAGATCCGCGGACAGGACCAGACCCATGGCTGGGACCAGACCCATGGACAGAACCAGCACAGGACCAGCCACTCCTGGCACGAGGCAGAGAGCTGGGAGCATCAGGATGAGCCCCCAGCTCCATCACAGCCCCAGCCCAGCGTCCTTGGGGCAGCTTGTGCTGCCCAGGGCAGGGCATGAGTTACCCACAGCCTCACTTTGCTTCTCCTTACACCCAATTTTGGTTCATTTATGACCTCTCCAACTCCCAGCCCTGGGACCGGACCCCCCCCATCCCAACCCCCTCCCTCTGCTCTTGCCAAAAAAAGCAGATGCGATTCCTTGAGGAAGTCCCTCATTCCGGGGTGTTTTCCAGCCTCCCCTGTTTCCATGGCGCCTTCCGAGCCCCCACTGTGGGAGGCACATCCCCCGGCCCCCGGCGCTGTGGGATGCGTGGCCGTCTGGCACGGCGGGATACGCAGCCCCTGGACCCCGCCTCTGTGGGATGCCCAGATACCCGCACCTCGGGGATTTCCCTCAGGAAGCCCCAGGGGACACAGCAATTCTGCCCGAAATAATGACGCGGGAGCGTCCCAGGTCACCAAGGGAAACATTAAAGCACCTCCAGGGGCCCCCACAGCCCCGTGACCCCGCCGGGCGACAGTCACCCGGCTCCCCCCGGGCCACCCACAGCCCCGTGACCGTCACCCGGCTCCCCGCAGGCCCTGCCTGCTGCGGGGGGGATGCGGGTGGGGGGGCGGCGTTACCGAGGCCCCTGATGTGCAGAAAGACTCAGAAATAAATTCAAATAAGCTTTAAAGCGACACATTACTTCCAAAATAGAAAACCGACCTTTCACAGAATTTTTTAGAATTTGCAGAAGGGCATTTTTCAGCCTGAACAACCCACCAGACCCCTCGGGATGTGGTGGTTGGGGGTGGGTGCTCTCCCAGCACCCCCACGCTGGTCACTGCATGTGTGAGAGTGGGGGGACCACGAGAGAACCCCCCCCAGCAACACCAAAGCAGTGACTGTCATCCTTTCCTGGCTCTGTTGTGCCATCATAGAGGTCTTTTCCCCCCACAGGGATGCCCCCCATCATCCCTCGGAACCGCCTGCCCTCCATCCTCCCGAAGTGGGCAGATCCACATCCGCCTCTTTGTGAAGCTGATGGTTATTCCAGCTGACACAAAGGGCAAGAGGAGCAGAATTTTCCTGCTCTGGATGGATGAGTCTAAAAATCCACAGCCAGCCATGGCAGCTTTTAACATCCCTGACCTACATACTATGTGCTCTGGGAAAACAGGACCTCAGAGTTGGATGCTCCAGCAGCTCATTTCCGTGCTGACAGTAAGAAAAAATATCCCAGAGGCTGCAATTTCCCTCCTTTGTTTTGGTATGGGCTGTCAGGATATTCGGAAATGGATACTAGAGGTGAGCATCACCTGTGTGGAGCAGGCTCTGGAGTCATGTGCAGAAATAGTCATAAAATAATTAAAATAAATCAATTTTCCCCTGATTTTATCTGGTGATGCTGGCAGGCAGGCATGCAGGCATCGCTGGGACCAACACCACGAGCATCCCCCTCACGCAAAAAACCCCACATGGCATCACTCGACACGCTAATTAATTAAAAACCTGGCGTTACCCCAACACTGATGAATAGTTCAGGTTCAAATCCACAAATTGTGATTTCTAATCCCCAAAAAATCAGATTGCATGGAAGATTCAGGTAGAAGAATTCTCACTGCCCCAGACAGCTGATGCTCATGGACCTGCGGCCGATGCTGGGATCTGGGGATCAAGTGCCTGGGACATTAATCCTAAAGTTTGGAATCTCTTGGGAGCTGCCCTGCTCAGGATGTCCATGGGTGACCTGCTCAGCCCTGCTCCACTGATGGGATCTGTCCCCTCTGACCACCCTCCACAGCCCTTTTGGGGGCACCCAGGTGAACCCCCACGCAGGGACGGGCCCGGCTGGATCCTGTGGCCCCACTGCCGCACCTTCGGAGAGCTGCCCAAGCTCTCCCACCGCCAGGAACGGCTCCACCAGCAGGGCCTGGGGCTTGGCTCCGGGAGAGATGGAGCTGCCAGGGTGGCAGGGGCTCCTGCAAGTCCTCAAGGCATCCAAATATTCCCAGCTCCACTCCCCTCCAGCACTCCCAGTGTCTCAGGAATGGGGGCCACAGGACAGGGTGTCCTCGGTGCTCCGCGGCCCCATCCCTGGAAAACACTCTGGAGATGGGGAAGGAAATCCCCATCCATGGGCAGCGCGTGCTCAGGAGCAGCCCCAGCTGGGGGAACACAGCTCAGCTCCGGAGCTGCGGAGCCTGGAGCCAAGGGCTCTGCAAGGGGTCACTGCCTGACTCAGCACCACACTGGCTCTGTCTGAGGGCTCCTGCTTAGGAACAACCCACGGCACTGGGATACAGGTCTGGAAACTGGCCCAGGCTGCCCAGGGCAGTGGTGGAGCCCCCGTCCCTGGAAATGTTCAAAAGCTGGGTGGATGCAGCACTTGGGGACACGGAGCAGTGGCAGCCTTGGCAGTGCTGGGAGAAGGGTCGGACTGAATGGCCTCAGAGGGCTTTTCCAACCTGAGTGATTCTGTGATTCTAAATCCAACTCCAGGCTGGATCCATGGAGCAAACCCAGCTGTGATTCCTGCTGCCCAACTGACAGAGGAGAGCCCTCCCCTGACGCTGGGGCCTTCCCCATCTTTGAGGTTGGGGTCAGATCAGCTCTGGACCTTGCACCTGCCCAGCTCCTCTACCGGGATCTCACAGTGGCCGTGCCCCCTCCCGCCTGGGTCGCCCCTCATCCTGCCCACCCCTCCGAGCACGCAGGGACCGGGAGGGGAGATGTGATCACGTGAAGCACATCCCAGCACCGTCACCCTCAGGGGACTGGGAACAGCGGGGCTGGGGTATGGCACGGCCCAGACACCACAGCAGGGTAAAAGGGGGGTTCACCCCCACCCCAGCTCATCCCAGCACCACTGGCCCTGCTGCCCTGAGCAGCTGGGTCACAGCCTCCTCAGGCCCTCACGGACCCTTCCCCAGGCCACAGCCTGACCTCACCCCGCAGGAAACTATCTTCCCCATCCAACTGGTTGGAAGGAAAATTCATTTGTGGAAAAACATAACAAGAGCAGAAAACAAAGTTTCCAGAGGCAGCAAATCCCTCTTTGGTGTTCCAGTTTTCCACATGTCTTTGCTCCCTTATTCTCACATATAACAATGCTAAAATTCACTGTGTTCCAGGGAAAAAATCCCCCCAAAGCAAAATATGTGTACATTAAAAGAGGGGTTTTGAAAGCCCCATCTCTTGAAATTTCTCCTTTGCAGAGAATTGGGAGCCTTTCGGGCTCCACTCCAGCAAGGAAGGAATCCAAACCTGGAGCTCCTCTGCTGCAAGGAACACTGTCCTCAGAGCTCCAGCTGAAACTGCACGGATAGATAAATACCCTCAGAACACAATTAATTGGCATCACGGGCATGCCAGAAATTTCCTCAGCACCTTCCCTCTGGAGGATGCTGGGCACGGCTGGGTACCAGGTGAGCCTGAAGCCGAGGCTTTCCCTGGCGTGGGGAGCACAGACCCTGCCCGGAGCACGGCCGGCCCCGTGTGCCACCCGCTCCTCCCGCCCCGGCCAGGCTGCGGATCTGCACCATCAATATTCGCCGCTTATCTCATCCCTGGGCCATTAATTAGCTTGCAGAGCAGCGGGCATCCAGTGCTCCGTCTTCCAGTCCCATTTGGCCTAAGGAATTACACAGAATTACAAGCCAGGCGCTGAACCGCGGCAAATCCACGCGGAGCAGCAGCAGGGGATACATTTGCCATGGCGGGAGCTCCCTGTGACAGCAGCCCCTCACTTACAGCAAGGATCAACGCTCTGGGTGCATTTTGAACTGGAAAGGGGATGTGACACCCTCCCCGTAGTGTTTGCACGGTGGAAAATCCCTCCTGCACAAGCACGAGGACCCAGAGCCTGGATTCCAAGCTTGATTCCAGCCTGGCCAGGAAGGCTGATAGCAGCCTGGCTGGTAAACTTCATGGAAGCTGAACTAGGAACACACAACATCTGTTACTGAAGGGACAGCACTGACAAGCACAGCAGTGTGACCCCTTGCAACTACAGACCCCCCTCACTGCCACAGCCCCCGAGGTGCTGCACCCCACGGCTGGGCTGCAAGGAGCCCCAGCTGGGCAAAAACCACATTATTTTCCTCTTGACAGGGAAATATTCCCGTGCTCCAAGCCAGGAGGGAGGGGATGTGCCAGGGAGCAGTGATGCTGCATGCCTGCTTCTCTTGGCAGGGCTTTCCAAGTGCCAGGAATAGCCAGAATTAAGGGGCTGATTTCCTTCCAGGCTGCCCCATGGCCTGGGGTGCCCGGCAGGTGCCCCTGGGCCCCATCCTGCAGTCTGCCGGCAGCACTCCCAGCGCCTCCCCAGAGCCTGCTCAGGCAGGAATTATGCAAGCCCTGCAGAGCTGGACGCAAAACGCGAGGTGCCTCCCGCGTGTGCCCAGCCCGGGATGGTGGTGCCGGGACCCTCCCCCGCTGCTCCCACTGAGGGGCCCCGATGCCGCCGTGCCACGGGCACCCACAGGGCACACGTCCGCGCTCCGCACACCACCAGAGGGTCAGAGGGCGAATCCAGCTGGCTGCTGTCCACGCTATGAAGCTGGAGGTGGCTCTGGAAGCGATGGATGGGGATTTGCCCCCGCAGCTGGAAGCCAGCCCTTCTCCCCCCTTCCTGGCACCATCCCATCTCTCCTGGCTGCTACGGCGCATCCCAGCTCCAGCAAATCACCCTAGACAAACATGCCAGGGGCTGCCAACGTCTGTTCCGTGCTGCTCCAGGATACCCTGCCCCTTCGGGAAAGGCACAGCTGGTGGGCCACCCACCTCCCGGGCCCGTCAGGGGCTGTGGTCCTCACGGCTGGGACCACAGCAGCCCTGGGGCTGGGGTATACTTGGATCTTCCCAGGGCCTCGCAAGGGCTTTGGTGTTTCCGCGCTGATCACCCGCAGACATCAGCAGTGGCAAAGGGCACTGGAGCCCAGCGCCAGCACGGGGGGCTCAGGGAACCCGCACTCTGCTTGCCCCCCCGCCAGGGGTGGGGATTGAGGTGCAAACCGCACACGTGGCGAGCGGGAACAGGGTGAAATCTGCCCGAAAACAAGGCCCTGAGCTCCCCCCGCCGAGCACCACGCACCCATCGCAGGCTGCTCGCACCGCTGGGCCGGGGGAGTTGCCAGGCAAACCACGGGGGCACAGAAGGGGGCAGGCGGCGTGTGGGAAACAGCGAGGCCGCNGGGAGGCGCCCCGCAGCCCCGCGCTAATTACCGGCGGTTAATTAGATGGGAGGGGGAGTGGGGGTGCTCCGGACAGAGCCCGACACCCCCACAATGAACCCACCCGCTGCTCCGGCACTGCAGCCCCGGGAATCATCCCCCTTCCCCAGCACAGACCGGCCTCATCCTCGCCTCCCCACGGCGGTCACGCGTGGGGCAGGTCACGGGCGCCGGAAGCTCCCGGGGGTGCGGGGCCTGGACCCCCGCGGGGCACCCTCCC
>VZTA01001583.1:81557-114094 GCA_013398855.1 Mohoua ochrocephala | reverse complement strand
TCCAGACACACAGAACCCCCAGATCAAGAGGGACCCCTGGGCAAGTGGGACCCCCGGGAACAGCCAGAGCCTCAGGCCAGGAGGGACCCTAGACCAGATGGGAGCCCTGGGGAAGTGGACCCCAGGCGGCCAAAAGGGACCCTTAGGCAGGGGAGGACCTTGAGACAAGTGGCACCACCACGCAGAGCAGAGGGACGAGTTTCTCCATTTATTTCCGTTTGTCTCACTCTTGATCCCTCTTCTCCATCCTGGCCTTTACTCTGCTGAGCAGGACAAAACTGGGCAAACTGGGCACTGGGCAAACTGGGCACTTGGAAAACTGAGCACTGGCTGCAGCTGAAGCCTGTGCAGGGAAGAGAGTGCCCTGGTGCCCCCTGTATCCCAGGGGCTGCTACAGCCAGGAGTGCTGGGTCAGCCAGATGCCACAGTGATGGGCACCGAGTGTGAGACCTGCAATGTGGCACGTCAGTCCTGCGGCAGAGGGGCCAGCCCTGACCTGAGCCCCAGGTGTGACAGACCCACTACAGACAGGGAGGACAGCAGGACAGCCCTGGTCATTGGCTTTATTTCTGCTGAAAATGCTGTCAGGGCTCCAAGGAACCCAGTGAGGTCACAGGTTGCCATGGGAACGGGAGGGAACAGGCTGGAATTGGGAAGGGTGCTGCCAGGATGGAGCTACTTGGCCTGGGTAGTGCTGGAACACGTGCCCATCGCCACCTCAAGGGACACGGCCCGAGGCCTGCTGTCACCGGGTCAGTGCCAGAGAGGGGCAGAGCGGGAATGGGGCCACCCACTGCCCCAGCCCCCATGCCCCTCGTCCTCCCGCTTCTGTCCCCGGCTGAGTGTGCCCCTGTGCCCAGCTGCAGGCAGTTTTGTAGCTCCAGGGCTTTCCCACCAGCATGGCCAGCTCCCCTCCGTGGCCAGGGCTCTCTCCTTTTCCATTTCTCCAGCCTCATCAGTGAGGTCCTACATCCCATTTCATTGCTGCAGCCTCCGCTTGGGGTGAGAGATAGGTCCCAGCACGGAGCAGAAGGTGCTCCCTGTGCCAAACCTGTCACGTATGGAACAGTGCAGTGGCACAGAAAGAGACCCTTTGTGGAAGCCTGCAAAATCCTGGATGAAATAATAGCTGGGAAGCTGGCATTGCCAATAATTCCCGTACTGGATGGAAGCTGCCCCACACCCTGGAGCTGCCAAGCCCTCTGGCCAGCCACGGGGCTGTGCCTGGAGGTGCAGTGTGCTGGGGGACGTGGTGTACCTGGGGATGAAGTGTGCCCAGGGACACACCCAGTGTGCCTACTGCTCACGGGGTGAGGGTCCCACTGTCCTAAGGACAGCAGCGCTCCCAGCGCTGGGGACAGGCGGCATTGGGCTGTGCTGGGGTCGGTACCAGGCGCAGCCTCTGGACTTCCCAGTAGCGTCGGTTCAGTTCAGACTCCCTTTGGAAGATACAGAGGGTGATGGAAACATCACTGAGAACTTCCAAGGCTCAAGCCTTGGAAAGTTTGATTCCTGGAGCAAAGAGAGTTTTGTTTCCTGCAGGCGACGTGGCATCGATCAATGGGGAGGTGTTTGCAGTGAGACCCTCCTGGTCCGGCAGCGAAGGGAAGTGTTCCTCACCCCTCTGAGAGCCAGCAGAGTCAGCCTCGGCGTGCCGGCCATGGGACAGGGAGTTTGTCCAGAGTAAAGATTGCCAGGGTTTCCAAGTGCTTTAATTGCTGTGGTTTCTTTGCTCCTCATTGAAGTGTTAAACAAATATGACCGTGGTTCCTGTG
This sequence comes from Mohoua ochrocephala, assembly GCA_013398855.1. Classification (NCBI taxonomy): domain Eukaryota; kingdom Metazoa; phylum Chordata; class Aves; order Passeriformes; family Acanthizidae; genus Mohoua; species Mohoua ochrocephala. The sequence continues at coordinate 112,319 of VZTA01001583.1, read as the reverse complement.
GGCTTCCATCCCGTGCACAACCCGAACAGATCCACAGGCAGTGGGAGCAGGGACTGCAGCAGCACCCGAGGGCACAGGGCTGCTGGCATGGGAGAACAAGGGGCCCGGGATGCTGCTCTGGACAGGGGAGGCTGTGGGGGAGCTCTGGGAGTGGGACAGTCACCATCAGAGACCTCTGAACACTCAGTGATGGGGTGTAGGGGACCGGGGCAGAGCGACCACTGAACCAGGAGGGAGGAGGCAAAGGAGCAGAGAGATGACACCCAGGGCATGTTAGGGTCTCAGGCAGGATCCACTGCCCTGATCCCCTAGTGTGGCACAGGACGAGTCTCTCAGTGCTCTCACCCAAAGCACTCTCTCATCTCGGGGCTAAAACAAAATCTGGTGGTGCAGCCAGGGCAGGGTGGGGGACACCCGCTGCAGTTGGCGCCTGCATCCTTGCCCTGCCAGGCTAGACAAGTGCCACCAGCGTCACCACCAGCATGGGTGTCACTTCCCATCCCTCGAGTGCCACTGGAGCTGAGCAGGTTCAGTGCCGTTTGCACGCGGTGCTGGGGGGCACGGGGATGTCAAACTGAGGGCTCTTCCCAGCACGAGGAGCCCGTGAGTTCATTAGGCCAATTCATCACTTAGCATCCAACCCTCTGGCTGGGCCTGGGAAGGGGCGGCTGTGCCCAGCACCTGGGGCCACAGGCAGCCCCGCTCAGAAATCACCTCACTGTTGACATGTTTTAACGTCAGAGCTCTGGGACTGTGATCATGCAATGCAAAATTGTCTCAGCAGCCCTTTGAACCGCTAAGCTGTTCCCTGGGAATCTCAGCACCACGGATGACAGCCTGGTAATTTATGCCAGCAGCTCTCACTCGCTCCTGAGCCCATGGAGAGGGCTCTGGCATCACTCCTAGCTCCTGGCTGGGGTGCCGGCTTCCTCACCTGAGAGATGGAGGGGAAGAATCGCCTCCCCACATTGCATCAAACCAGGGCTTGCTGGGGTCCTTCCCCCTGGCAGGGGTGTGGGACAGTGAGAAGCACAGCAGCACTCAGGGTGTCAGACCTGCCTTTCCATGGCATTGCGGTGACCCCTGCCTGCTTCAGGCACAGCATCTCCAAGCAGCCCTGGCCGAGAGGGGCAGCTTCTCTTCCCGTGGGGACAGCCTGTCTCCTGGGGTCACCAGTGCTGTGGGTCTCTGACGGGTCTGTGCATCCCAGCTGGCCACAGCTGTCCCTGTGCCACCTTGCTCCACTGGGACAGTGACACAGCATCTGCCCAGCCCAGCAACAGCACCCGGTACCCGGGCACAGAGAACAGTCATCGCCACTCCGGGACAGGACAGGCAGAGGGGAAAGACTCCAAGCACCCCACTGTGGACCCCGAGCCCCTGCAGCACCCCAAGGCCCTGTGTCATCTCAAGCACTGCCCCAGGGCTGCAGGAGGATGCCCATGGCCAGGTTTGCTGTGGCCTAATGCGAATTGTTGCTGTCTCCATGGAGAGCTCCCAGGAGAGCACACGCCACCACCGCGGGCTGTGTCCTGTGCGGGGACTGGGGCTGCCCCACAGAGCCATGGCCAGCGCTGAGGGCTGGTGCTGGGCACCCAGCGGGGACAGCGAGGGCACTGGGGGCACAGGGGAGCGAGGATAGGGATGGGAACTCCACCAGTGCAGGCGATGTGTGCAGAGCACCCCCGCGCTGGGCCACCTGAGCACCACAGACACCTTGCGAGCGCACCCGCAGCAGGGATTTGGCAGCCAGGTATTTTTAGGCACTGCCGTGTTTCACAAGCCCTCGGAAGGCGGTGTAGCCAAGAGGGGTGTTCTATAACCGTGTGATGCTGCACCCTACAGGCCGAGGTCCCTGCTGTTGCACATGGGATTTGCCACCTGACAGAGAGAACAGCACTGAACCCCCCCCGGATGCTGAGGCTTCAGGATTTTAAAGCTATTTCCTGTCCCTACAGGTACAAGGTATCATCAGGCACAACCATCCCCACTCCCCGTGTCTGACTGGATCACCTGGCTCCGAGCTGGAGCCCAGGGGGAAGGTGCTGGTGGCATGGCTGGATCACCCTGGATAATCTGTCCTGGGGCTGGACACGCCGTGTCCAAGCAGGTAATCCCCAGGGCCACCAGGATTAGCCTTGGGGAGCAAGGCCAGCACTGCAACTGCTGCCAGCACTCCTGGGAAGAACCCTGCTGGGTTCTTGCACACCGAAGTCTATCCCTAATTAAGGATTTAATATCCAGATCTCAGGATTTCTTGGAGACAATAAGGAATGAGTCAGTTCCATTCTCCCTGTCTCTCTACCAGCCAGTTGGGAAGACAACAAAACACTGGGGTACCTGCTATGAGGTGATCCCCTGCCAGAGAGGGTCCCAACAGCTGGGGACACACCCCAGGGTCAAGCAGCATCACCTTCATCATCACCCACCAATGAGCGGGGAGCTCAGCAAGCTGCAGGTGGTCCCACTCTCTCCTTGGCAGGGAATAACTTAGGGTAATTCCACTTCCCCCATCCAGAGGCATCTTCCTGCCCAGGCAGGTTCCCCTCGGCCTCAGGGGCTGAGGGCCAGACCCCAGCAGCTCTCCTGCCCACAGCACACAGCGCCGTGGCCACAGACAGGGTGGTGACAGCGCCCACATCCCCCCAGCACCCTCAGCCCATGGGGAACGAGGACCCCACTGGCCCACGCTGGCCCTGGCCCCAGGCACGTGTGGCTGCTGCCGTACCTGCCTGTGCAATGCAGCAGCGACACGCTGCTCTGCTCCTGGGATCCACACGGGATGGGCTCGGTGCCACCACAGCTGCCAGCCCTGGCACCCCTGGCACTGTGAGGGGAAAAGGACTCCTAGCGGTGCAAGGGCTCACCACCGTGCTGGGAAGAGGAATTCGAGCCTTTTTTGGGAACTCACCAGATCCCCAGTGCAGCTATACCAGCCTAACCCACCTCACCCCTCAGAGGCAGGGAGGGCACCCTGCTCTCATGGGCAGGACCCCCAAAGTAGCACCTCCCAAGGTGCTGCAGCAGGCGTGGAGGTGCCCCTCTGAACCAAGACCTTTCATTGCTCCTATTTCCTGGAATGGAGACAACCCCTGAAGTCTCTCCATCACTCATTAACTTGTTTAATTAGAGGGGAGCCAAAGACCCCATCCTATTTCCCAGTTCACCTTCCCAGGAAGAAAATGCTGTCCCCATGGCCCTGTTTCCACTTCACCCCTCGTTACTGCCCCTTGTTTCCCTGGAGGAAGTTCTACACATTGCTATGGTCCCTCAGAGATTTTTTTTGGTCGCTGGACAGAGTTGGTCACTCGTGGATGTGGGAGACCCTTCTCATTCGTTTTCCACGAGGAGCTTTAGGTGCCACAGCTCCTCACCCTCACGGTGACAGTGCACAGGCAGCAGTGATTCGCCCGGGGTCACACAGGTCATCCCTGTCAGAGCAAGGAGAGGCCCCAGGTTTCCTTGTCCCTGCTGGGTGTTACCTGTGGCCGTGTCAGTAAATGGGTGCAAACACGGGCGAGTTCCAGAGCTGCCCCAGACCCACGGCAGAGGGACCCAAGCCCCTCCCTGGAGCTCAGAGGGAAGAAAGTGCCGAAGTTTGGCAGCCGTGGCCGGGTTCCACGTTACAGTGGGATTTGCTGTAACAGATTCCCATCAGTCACAGGAGAGTGATGGATTTATTTTTAAACAGATTAAGCATCTGCTGCTGACAGAGCACATCTCGGCACCGGCCGGGCAGCAAGCGGTGCCCGTGGGGAAAAGGCAGTGGGAAAACCCCGGGAAGGCAGTGGCCGAGTTTGGCTGGCTCAGAAACGTGTTTTAAGATCATTCGAAGCCAGATGTGAGTATCTTGTCAGGGCTCAGTGACTCTGGGACTCCCAGGGGTCATACTGGCAGGGCTGGCACGGCCACGGGTGCAGCTGCCGGGCACCGAGGGATGTTTTCCTGTCCATTATAAAAACAAACAAAACAAAACATTTGCTAATTCAGGGAGATTCTTCTGGATAAGGCAAGTTAATCATCTGTGATTCATTCTCCTGCCCTCTCTGGGACAGAGGCAGGTTGGGGATTAGGGAGCCAGTGGGAACACTGTGGCCATGGGAATGGGTGTTGCAGAAGGCTCGGCCGCCTGGGTCCGCTGAGAGCCACGGGCTGCAGCACTCGGGGCAGCAGAGGATCAGCCGCAGCCTCCTTCAAGCGTTCTAATGATCCCAGAATTAGCCAGGAAACACTTAGGAGATGGTTTGTTTGGTTCCCATTCCCAGGCACAGGCCCTCTCCGATGCCTCCCGTGCAGCTCGAAGGGAGATGGAGTATTTTTCCTGCGTTACTGCTGGATCCATCATTCACTAAAAATAAAGCTGACTTTCCTGCAGCGGGTAAAAACCAGTGATAAAAATCCCCATGAATACTTCATCAGGCTGCCTGCTTTCCCATGGATTTTCTGTCGCCAGGAGAGCGTTTCCAGCAGCCGTTGATGCCTGGAAACCAGGACTGGGGGGAATCCAAATCAATCACGTCTGAAAGAGGGAATTTTCTACTAAAGCCTACTGCTCCCGGTGACATTATCCATGTAAGAGCTCTGGCAGCAGCTGGAGGGAGGGTTTTACCCCTGGACAGAAAGCAGGGGGTCAGGGACCAGGGCTGGGGCACCCCAGAACCTTCACCTCCCCATCTGGAGGAGGGAGGGTGTGCTGGAGACATAGGGCGAGGAAAAGCAGCAAGACGATGAAAATTGGCAGGGAAGATCCAGCTCCGAAGGTACAGGAAGCTGTCGGAGCCGCAGGGACACCGGAGGCTCTGCAGAGCATTGACCAGGAAGGTTTGGAGAGCTGATCCGGCCGCAGGGGTCAGCGCATTCTCCCCTTCCTGGGAAGCTGCGCCTCGCAGTCCCAGCTCGGGGGGAGCCACTGGGCCCTGTCCCGTGTCCTGGGGTTTTCCATCTCACCGCATCCCTGGGGACACCCAGCACAGAAGGAAGAGGTTCCCCCTAAAATAAGGCTTGAAGACCAACATCCTCATTGCCTCGTGTCTGCCTGAGCAGACACTGAATCATCCTGCAAGCTGGTATTTAAAATAGCAGAACTCCTGTTTTTAGCAAGAGTATTGCTCAGCCCTAAGAGGAGGAAGAGGCTGTAGGGGATCTGCTCGCTGCCTCACGGTGCACGGCCGGGCACCACGGAGGCAACAAAGGTTTTGCCTAAAGGTCCCCGAGGGCTTTGCCCTCACGCAGAGCTCCGGCAGCCGCCCCCCGCCTCCGGCCCCGCTCCGGTGCCGCCTCACGGCTGCTGCAGCTCGCAGGGGTCACCGGGGCCCTTCCCTCGGCGGTGTCCCGGTGGCATCGCTGTGCCGGGGGCAGCCGTGTGCCGGTGCCGTGCCGAGCGCTGCCGCAGGGACAGGTACGGCTCGTCCTGCCTGACCTAGTTAGCACTCGCGGCAGCAAAATGCGGCTCTGGGAGAGCAGAGCCTGCTCGAATCCAACAGAACCAGCGGCATTCCTCCCTCCCTGCTCCTCTCCCTGGGACCCACAGGCAGCCCCTGCAGGAGTCCCATTTCAGCTCCCATTGTGCCACCAGGATGGGGCTGGAGGATTCCGTGGGTCTGTCCTGAGACCCGTCCTGCTCCCAGGCATCCTTCCCGAGGCAGAGGCACTCAAAGCCAGACCCACTTTCCATCAACAGGCCAGATCCTCCCCCAGCTTGGCCACACTTCTCGCACACACAGAGCTGCGTTAGCTCTTATCAGCCGCAGCATCCAGAGTGGTTCCAGGTTTGCCATTCCCTGCTCAGGGATGCTTTCCAGTGCCTCCTGCTACCAGGCAGCTTTGTTTCATAGAATCACAGAATGGTTTGTGTGGGAAGGGACCTTGAAGCCCATCTCATTCCACCCCCTGCCATGGGCACGGACGCCTTCCACTATCCCAAGTCCCATCCAGCCTGAGCTTGACCAGTTCTGCGATGGGGCAGCCACAGCTTCTCTGGGCAACCTGTGCCAGTGTCTCACCAACCTCACGGGGAAGAATTTCTTCCTCATATCTCACCTAAGCTGACCTGTTTCCAGGTCCCTGCCTTCATACTTCTCCAAACCACAACACACGTTCAGACAAGCCAGGCTCTTGCACAACCTGGGTCACTCCACCAGTGTTTATGTAACCCAGGAGCCTCAGCAGCAGTGACCTGTTTCCCTCCAACTTGCTTATCAAAACACCCGAAACAGGACAGCAGTAGGTGCCACCGGGGTATCGGCTCAGGGCAGGTGCTGGCATCACCCGGGAGCACATCGCAGCTGCCCCAGCGCATCAGCCGTGCCCAGCACGAGCATCCTCTGCAGCACATGCAGCGCAGAGCTCAGCTGGCCCCAGACAGGCTGCAGTGGAGATCACCTCCGAGAGGAATCCACTGGCGTTCCTGATCATCTTCCATGCACAGCTGGAGCTGCAGAGAGAGATTCCAATGGGAATTCCCAGCCCTTGGCCCAGGTGATGCCTGTGCAGCAGTGCCACCTGCCTCCAAGCCTGTCCCAGGGCCCACAGACCCCACTACACACACTGGGCAGCATTTGCCCCTTTTATACCTGAGAATGACCCAGAAACACCCACAGCAATGCTGCCCGCTCCTGGTGTACTGCCCCTCATGCACCTGGGAGTCCATTGCTAATGAGGGCTAATGAGAGCTAATGAGCCTTCAGCTCTCACCCCGTGGCTTCCCAACTTGGAGCTGTTCCACCCAGTGATCCCCCATCCCAGGGTTTCCCACTGGTACCATCGGCCTCATGCAGACCTGGCAGGACCTGTCTCAGTCCCCGGAGGAGAAACCCAGGCAAAATGGCTGGAGAGTGGAGCCAGCAGCAGGGCGGGATGCTGGAAAAGGTTGCAGGGTGCACACTGCATCCCTCCTGCTGCATCCCTCCTGCTGCACCCCTCCTACATCCCTTCTGCATCTCTCCCTCCTGCTGTATCCCTCCTACATCCCTTCCACTGCATTCCTCCCCCACCGCATCCTTCCTGCCTCGCTCCCACTGTCCCAGGCTGAACCCACGAGAGGCAACTTCTGTGCCAGCAGGAAGGGACTCGGGGGAGCGAGCGTCCCCGGCTGCTGGGTTTGAAGGAGGGGGGAGCAAATCTCCATCCCCTCCAGCAGCAGATTCTGGGGAGCAGAAGCAGCGCAGAAGGCTGGGAGCATGTACAGGGGAGAGTTTCTTCCCGCCTGTGGCAGCACCTCAGGGATTGTTGTTTAGTTTAGGAATTAATCCTGAAAAGCTGAACATCAAACAACCCTTTAAAAACTCACTTACCCGGTGTTTTTGTGTTCAGAACAGTGACACAATGACTGCAGCCCTGGTATCCAAGAGCTCCCCAGAGCCTGGCACCACATGGACAAGCCAGATTTCTGCTATTCCAAAGCCAATTTTATCATTACAGCAGAATTTTATTTTTTTTTCCGAGCTGGTGTGTTCATAATGGTGTGAAACCAGAAAAAGCAGGAATTCTTGCACTGAGGAACAGCAGGAAAAATACAGTGCAAAGGCCCTAGGTTTTGCCTGGCAGTGGAATGAGGGAGTTTCAAATGTCAAACCTGCTGAGATTTGCTGCAGCTGAAGGAGCCCTTCCAAGCCGTCGGAGGTGTCACCGCGTTGGATTCGGTCTTTCTGTTCCAAGTGACTTCAGTAAATGGCAAAAATACGCCTTTAAACCCCAGCCGTTGGCAGCGTCGGCTGCACAAATAAATACGCTTGTCATCGCTTGATTTTTTTCCCATTTTCCAAGTTAAAAATGTTCTGGATGCCAAATGCCACCCGTTGGACCCATCCCTGGGTGTGCACACAATTAGCAGGAACACCAGGCCAGGAACAGCGCTGCGGGAGGTGTAAATCTGACCTCAGCATCACTGCACCTTGGCTAACTAAAAGGCAGTTTAGAAAAAAGGGAGATTTTTAAAAAACCCCAACAAATTAATCTGCCAAGAGTGAAGCAAATTAAATACCCACTGGAAAAGTAAGTCCGGGACAAGGGCAGCTGGATGGGTGGTCACACGGGGTGACAGCACCCTACAACATCCTGCACGTGCCCGTGATGGATGGAGCCAACCCCAGCTCCTGTGGGAGGAGGACGCTTCCAGGAGTGTCTGTCACCCCCGGCCGCTGCTCCTCCCGGGATGCGCTGGGGATACAGACACAGGGGCTGCCTGGCATCCCACAGGGCACCGAGTTCCTCTGTGGTCCCAAACACACAGGGAGGGATCCTGAGCTCTGTGAGGGACTCGAAGGAGCCGTCAGAGGACGGGCGCCGCCCCCACGGGGAGCCAAATCCCACCTGCTCCCAGCAGCTGCGCGGGAGGGAGGGAGGGCGGCGAGGCAGGATGTGCTGCTCGGAGGGTGAGACCCCCTGTGGATGCCCGGAGAAGGGGGCAGCTCACCACGCCACGGGCAGAACACAGGCGCATCTGCTGGCACATCTGGTCCAGGTTCAGCCCGTCCAGGAGCAGGGATCTGGGGGGCTGAGTGATGCCTCCCCGCCCAGTGGGAGCGGCAGTCTGGGACCCCCGGCCGTGCCACAGCTGCCCCGGGAAGGAGCAGCGGGAACGTGCCAGGACACGGCATCGGTGGGATTCGGTCCGTGGTGGGTTGGAGAGCACCAAAGCTGATGCACGGCACCGGCCGCTCGCTGAGGCGACCATATATAGCTTGTCCCCGTCACCACAAGGCTGCCGTGCATCCAGATTTGGAACCGGGCTTGGATCCGTGTTTCGATCCCGGCACCACTGCGGATTCAGCAGCGGCTGTCAGTGCTCATCCCGGCTCTTGGCTGCTGGGGGAAGCTCGTTAGCGAGTTGTCAGAGCAGGGAGCACTGGCGAATCTGAATACCAGATCAGGTGTCGGAGCTGTTTGTTTTGGGGATGGATTTGGGAATCAGGAGCCGTGTCTGTAATGAGCACCGTGTGATGTCGGCCGTGAAGTTCAGGCAATTACAGCTCATGATTTGACAAAGCCGCTCCCGATCCAGCCCTTGCACTGGGTTCCTTCAGCCAGGGCAGGGTCACTGCGGAGCAGCGGATCGCTCCTGGCTCAGTCAGGAAACAATTGGAAAACTGAGCTGCGGGTAAAGGCTCTTCCCACCGGCTGTGGACGGCAGTGCCGGAATGCTCGGACTCCTCGCAGGGACGTTCCAGCCCCGCTGGAACTGGGTCCCGCAGTACTGGATGGGCAGCCCCAGTGGGCTCCTGCTCCATCCCTACTCCATCCCTGCTCCTCCCCACTTCCTAACGTCAGTGGTGAATATAAAACAGCAGCAGCAACAACAACCACCAGCCTGTGATCTCATTCGCAGCCCTCCGTGACAGCACTGAATTAGCCAAAAAAAGGGAAAGTGGTTTTAATTAAAACTAGTGCTGGAGGAGAGCTGTGATTAACTGATGTCACGCGTTAAAATTACAAATCCTGAGAGCGTAAGTGACAGATAAAATAGCACAAATTGTTTACAAATTCATTTACTTAAAAATAAAACCAAAACAAAAAACAGCTGGAAACAGGCACATGGCTTATTATTACAAATTAATTAGTTGTGAAGGGGGGTTCACGCAGAGGTGACGCGGTGCCAGCCGAGGTGCGGGACGCGTCTGTGCACGGCTGTGCCCTCACTGGAGTTGAAAATGCAGGGCTCCTGTCCGTGTGCCGGTGAGGAGCTGGTGGCTGCCCAGCTGATCCGGAGGGACCGGGATCCACTCACGGATGCTCTGGGGGCCACGAGATGCCCCAAGTGACAGCACAACCTGGAGCCGGTGGCGGCACCACTGCCACAGCACGGGGAGGCTGCTGAGGTGCTGTCAGGAGCAGCCCCGTGAAGCTGCAATGTTTGCCCACACCACGCTGGGTTTCTATTTTTTGTAATTCCCCTCATTTGACACATTTTGATGATGTTTCCATCCCGGTTGCCATGGTGACTCGCGTCCACTTCCCCACTGCTCTGTACATCCTTCTCTCCCAAGTGCTGGCCTCACGGGGACAAAGGCCCCACCGTGTTCCCAGCAGCCTTCCCCAGCAGCCTGGTGGGGCCAGGAAAGGCTTTTCTCCTTCAGCTGGCCCCAGCCTTTCCATCCCCAGGTTCCACCACTAACGCTTGGGAAGTTTCATTGAATCCCAGATTGGTTTGGGTTGGAAGGCACCTTAAAGCTCATTCACCCCCCCCCCTGCCACGGGCAGGGACACCTTCCACTATCCCAGGCTGCTCCAAGCCCTGTCCAGCCTGGCCTTGGACACTGCCAGGGATCCAGGGGCAGCCACAGCTTCTCTGTTGTGGATGAAAACTCACACCATGTGTCTGAACAAGGACTGCAGCCAAACCCTGAGCAATTCTGCTGGGACAGTGCCCAGGCTCCCAGGCCAGGATTGTCCCTGATCCGACAGGATCACACGCCGAGGAGTCCAGTGACACTTTGGAGCAGTCCCTGGCAAACCAGCCCTGCAGGCAGAGCTGCTTGCCCACTGCCTATCTCACTGCCTATCTCACTGCCTGTCTCGCTGCCAGCCCCCTGCCAGCCCACTCCTCTCAGCATCCTCGGGAGATGGGAAGCCCTGACCCAGATAAGCCCAGTGGGTCCATCCATGAGCACCCACCCACCCTGCAGTGCAGGGCAGGGCTCACCTGGGACCCTTCGGTCTCTGCAGAGTACTGGGGGCAGCAACAGCCGCAGTGCTGAGAGCCCCCTGTTTGTGCACTCTGGGTTCAGCCCTGGCAGTGCCCCACCTGCTTTTGGGGGTGAAAGGAGCCGGGATGAAGCCCGCCTGGAGCCCTACCCCAGGAGCTCGGAGCAGGGAGCGTTGCTGGCCCTTGCCCCAGACACGGGAGGGCAGCCGGGCACCGCGCACGGGGCCGCACCCGCGCCCCACCACCTTTGGGGTGCCCGGGGGGGGCTGGACCCGCCCGGGCGCTGAGCTCTGGCTCAGCTCTGGCTGACGGCGATTCCAGCTGGCTGAGCACATTCTGGTGCAGATTACATCGATGTTCCCAGGAAGATGGGCTGTCACATCTCATCTCATTCTGCATTCCTGCTGTGCTCTCCGCACACCCTGCCCTGCCACGGCAGCACACGGGGTGCCAGCACTGCCCGGCTGCACGGGCTGTGGGAAAGGGTTAATGCACCCCAGGGTTAGTGCACCATGGGAGGCAGCCCGAAGCCACTGCCGTGCCCACGGTCCCACCAAAGTCACCGCGAGGCTCAGGGTCCCACTAAAGCCACGGCAGCACCCATGGTGCCAGCACCCAGGTTTGGCAGGCAGGCACAGGTCTGGGAGCTGCCTCAGTCCCAGGACCACAGCAGCAGCAAAAAGGGGGACAAGGTTCTCCCAAAACAGAAGGTGAATATGTAGCTGGAGGTGCCAGGGCAGGAGAAGAGCAGTTCAGGGCCCAGGCATACCATGCACAGCCACTGCTCTCCAAACATCCATGGACTAGGAAAGTACAAGAGAGCTGGAGAGAGACAAGAGCCTGGGGTACCAGGACAAGGAGGAATGGCTTCCCATTCCCGGAGGGCAGTGTTGGATGGAATATTGGGAGGAAATTCTTCCCTGTGAGGATGGTGAGGCCCTGGCACAGGGTGCCCAGAGCAGCTGTGGCTGCCCCTGGATCCCTGGAAGTGTCCAAGGCCAGGCTGGATGGGGCTTGGAGCAACCTGAGATACTGGAACGTGTCCCTGCCCATGGCAGGGGGTGGGATAAGATGAGCTTTAAGGTCCTTTCCAGCCCAGACTATTCTGGGATTCAGAGATTTATTCACCTGCAGCGCTGCTTTGTACACAATCCAGGGACAATGACAGGGCTCTGTCACTTCTTTGCCCTTTTGCCCAAAACAGGGCACTGCTGATCCACAAAATACTCGCTCTCACCACCTAGAGCAGCTGACTCTGAAATGGGTCTTTAATCAGAATCTTCCCTGCCCATCCATTTACAAACTTCCCTGGCACACATGGATTCTTGCAGCAACCAAAACATCTGGCTGGTCCCAGCCCTCATGTCACTCTAAGGAAATTTCTCCACCCTCCTCGGCCCCCTGGGATGGGACCTGCTCTCTCCCGGGACATGGAACTGCCAGTGCAGGTGGAGCAGGGAGACAAATGGATGCACCTCCTCGCTCTGTTCCCAGAGCAATTCCAAGATTCATCCTTCCCTGGCTGGCTCTGCTCATGAATAAACACCACCACTAACAACCCTTTACCTTGGCCCCGGGGAGGCATTTTTGCAATTTCTTGCTAGAATCCCTCTAAATGCATCACTTCCCTGATCCCCCGTGGAGATGTTTCCACAAGCAGAAACTGCTGGGCTGTGGCATGTGAATGTCACCGAGTGAACTGGTTAAAAATTCCATCTCGCTCACCTTCCCACGGCGCGCGGCAGCGGGAGCTCGGCGCCAGGCACCAGCTGTGCTGCAGCCTGCAAAATGGCTCTGGCTCCCGGCGCCCGTCCTGGGAGCAGCGCTCAGCCTCAGCCTGTCAAAGGAGCAGCAGCAGCAACAGGGAAAAGATAGACACAAGTGGCATCGTCTCTGTGCCGCTGCCAGTGGGAAACCAGGGATCCATCTGAGATGCTGCTCCTGCACGGAGGCATCGGGAAGGCACTGGGAAGTATGGTTCACCTACCTGGTCCACAGTCTGGGCAGCACCCCTGGGGCAGCAGGAGCCCTCTTCCCACCCCACCAGCCTGGTTGAGCCCCCAGCCCTTGCCCCATCGCCACTGTGATGCGCTGGGTAGCCTGGTACAGGCCAAAACCCAGGGGGAGTGTTTTGGTACCATCCCCTCAGCCAGGCGGGAAGCGCCTGGGTACCAGGGTGCCCTCAGGTGCCAGGAAGCGCCTGGGTACCAGGGTGCCCTCAGGTGCCAGGAAGTGCCTGGGTACCAGGATGCCCTCAGGTGCCAGGAAGTGCCTGGGTACCAGGATGCCCTCAGGAAGCGCCTGGGTACTGGGATGCACTTGGGTACCACGATGGGCTCAGTTCCCCTCACGCTTGGAAATCGCACCCTGGTGAGGGAGGGCGGTGCAGAGCCCAGCCCTGTGAGCCCCCTTCCCCCTGGGTCAGGCTGGGATTCGGGGCTCCGGGGGGGATGAGGATGAGTGCCCACAGTTCCCTCCCCGCTCCCAGAGCCGGCGTGTTTCCCTCGTGCTCCCGCGTCCCCGGCTGTGCGGGAGCTCGGCCGCAGTGCGTTAAACAGGGAGCCTGGATCTGCGGATAACCAATCTGTCAGGCTTCTTCACCGGCGTTTTTTTGGAAAACCCTGCAGGCAGGTGCAGGTGCCACATCAATATGTCAGCGCTCTGATGACGAGTTCATAATATTTTCTGCTTGCATTCCACTGTCTCCGTGTATTAGCAAACAGGCGTCTCCCAGCGCTGCTCGCCAGAGCCAGGGGTTGCGGATTTAATAACAAAATCATCGTGGTAAATCATTAGTTGGTGATTCAGCATGGAAATGCCTCATTAGCACTTCAGCATGTGCAGTGTGTGACTTATGAAAACCTCTGAATTATGACTAATTAAGCGCAGGCCAAAAAAAAAAATCTCAGAGCAGAACAATAGCCAGGATAAAATAAAATAAAATAAAATAAAATAAAATAAAATAAAATAAAATAAAATAAAATAAAATAAAATAAAATAAAATGTGTGAGGCCACCAGAACTGGTGCACACTGGGAGGAAAATCCACATGCACAAGGTCAGAATGGAACAGCGCATGAAGAGAGCGTATTGCTTGGGAAGATCCCTCCATCCTGAAGCACTGGGATACAGAGTAACATCTAATTAACAGAAGTTTTAAGATCTTCAACACGCTAATTAATTGTTATATTAATCACAAGAACTTTGAGCACTGGCACGTTCAAAGCCCTTTCCAATCAAATCCGTTTTGCTTTGCAACGCTTGATCCCAAGAAGCTGGCAACTGGGCACTCTGTGCCTGCTTGGCTCCTCTCAGCATCAAGAAATTGGGGTCCTGCCATGGCCCCCCCACCCAGGACATCACCCCCTCACAGCCCCACGGTGCTCAGGGGGGTTCCCATGCTGGTCTCGGTCCGTCACTGGGGAGCAAGTGATGCTGAGTGAGCCTCTCACCCTAAGAAAGGCTCTAAAAATAAGCTCCTAATACACTCTTGCATCCTGTCAAGGCTTTAAATAGCTGTTTGGAGTTCAAATTTTAAAAACTGTTGAGCTCAAATCATTTATGACAACTTGGGAGCCAAAAATAAATGGGAATGAGGAAAGAGGAGGAGCCCGTCCCCCGCCGAAGCTACCGAGGAGAAGTGCCCGTGGGCTGAGCCCACGCGCAGCCGGAGTCCCTGGAGCCTCAGGGGACCAGGGGTGGAAGTGGGCTGGGGGAGAGGGCTGATCTTACGGCCACCCCATGGTGGATGCTGCCACTGGCCAAGCCCTGTGCCCAGCTGGAGGGACTGGGGGTGTTTGTCCTGTGGGGCAGCGGCACAAGGGGGCTTTGGCTGGGAAATGGAGTCTGACTCATGAGCCACGGAGCGTCTCTGAAACGAGGAGTTACAGGCACCGTCTGACTGCACCAGCTCCTCGTGATGTGGGTCCTTTGTCAAGATATTCATTTATCCTATAGAATGTTAGACCCGACTTAAATCCAGTTTGTAATTAGAAAAGTGCAGGGAGTGCTCACTCAGCTCTGCTCCAGCGGAACCTGCAGCACAGCCGTGCACTGGCTCTGCCTGTTAGAGACAAGCTGAACTCTCGGGAGAGGGGAAAACAGTCGCTGTATCATGGAATTCCAGAGTGGTTTGGGTTGGAAGAGATCTCACAGACCGCCTTGTTCCACCCCTGCCATGGGCAGGGACACCTTCCACTGTCCCAAGTTGCTCCAAGCCCCATCCATCCTGGCCTGGAACACTGCTGGGGATCCAGGGTCAGTCACAGCTGCTCTGGGCACCCTGTGCCAGGGCCTCCCCACCCTTACAGAGAAAAATTCCTTCCCAATATCCCATCTAACCCTGCCCGCTGGCAGCGAGAAGCCATTCCCCCATACCCTGTCCCTCCAGGCCCTTGTCCCAAGTCCCTCTCCAGCTCTCTTCCATTTAGGCACTGGAAGGAGTTCTAAGGTCTCCCTGGAGCCTTCTCTTTTCCAGATGAATGCCCCCAGCTCTCCCAGCCTGGCTCCAGAGCAGAGGGGCTTCAGCCCTCAGAACATCTCCATGGCCTGGTCTTGCTCCACCAGGTTGTACCTCGCTTTCTGAACACCCACCCGAGGCTAGGGATGACCCCTATGTGACCCAGGGCTGTCCCCACAAGCACTGTCCACTCAGGTCGGGTGTCCATCCGTGGTGTGGGGCAGCCCCTCGGCTGTCACCCTCCCCACTGCCAGTCCAGCCGTGCCCAGCCAGCGCCGGCCATGTGCGCCGGGCTGTGAGCAATCGCCGCTCCCGGGCTTTCCAGAAATACTCTGCTCTCCTGCTCACTGACCTTTGATCCTTTATTCAATTTTCATTCTTCTGGAAAGCCCAGAAATGCGGAGGATGCCCTGGCACTCACGTCAGGGAGGAGGCTGGGACAGTGCCGGTGCCGCCTGCCTGTGGCAAACACCACAGGGCTGTGCTGGGAGGGGGCTCCAAGCACAGAGTAGGGGGCTGTGAGTGCAGGGACAGAGCTCTGAGTGCAGGGACAGGGCTCTGAGTGCAGGGACGGGGCTGTGAGTGCAGGGATGGGGCTCTGAACACAGAGCCCCTCGTTTCTTTTTCCCTGGGTGTTCCCAGAGCCGACCGCTCTGCAGTCACGATGCTCAGGCTGACTGGGGAGAGGGGCAGTCGGAGTGCTGGGCACGCTGCAGCTCCTCAACCTCCTCCTGCAACAGCTGAGTAGGAGGTTATGGGAAAAACATGTTTTCCCAAATCCCAGCACTTTCTGCTGCAGCACTTGGCTCTGGCTCCACCTGCATCTCACGGCACAGCTCAGCCGTGGCCCAGCGCTGCTCCTCTCTCTCCCAGGGATCGTGGTACCAGTTTCATTCCCTTCCCTCACACAGCATCTGCTGCAAGAGCCTGGGGAGGACTCCCCGTGCCCCCAGGGCAGGTTCCTGGTGCTGCTGTGGCCCCTCTGCGCACTGCCGGCACCCAGCATCCCGACCCGCAGCCTCAGGGCAGCCGCAGGGGATCCCTGGCTCTGCTGAACCAGCGTTCTCCTTGGTCATTCTGGAAACCCGTCAGGAGCAGGGTTTCACTTACTTGGGTTAAGCTTGGAAAAAGCAAGGAGCAGTGGTGGTTTGGCATTGGGGTGTGCATTAGCTCTGCCCCCTCGGACTGGTGGGTACCTGGTTGGGATGACACCGGGCTGGTAACCAGCTGGGTACGGACAGGTTTGGGTCAGATCTTGGGAAGAAATTCTTCCCTGTGAGGGTGGGGAGGCAGTGAACAGGGTGCCCAGAGAAGCTGTGGCTGCCCCTGGATCCCTGGAAGTGTCCAAGGCCGGGCTGGACAGGGAGCAACCTGCTCCAGTGGAAGGTGTCCCTGCCCATGGCAAGGGTGGAACAAGATGGTCTGTGAAGTCCTTTCCAACACAAACCATTCCAGGATTCTGTGATCCTCTTGCAATTCCTAAACCTGAGTATTTAAAGGCAGCATCCCACCACAGCAGAACAATGTGAATGGCAAAATGAACCTTAATAAGGAATAATTTGCCCTCTAGGGGAAAAAAAATGCCAAAAGGAAGCGTGTTGTATTCCCAGCCTGTGCCGTTCCAGAGTCAGGGATGTTGCAGTTCCCACTCACCCCACGTGCAAACAGCCCCCCGAGTCACCGGGGCAGAGCCCTGGGGACCGCGACCGCCTGCCCCAGGGCTGGTGGAGGCTGTGGGAATCCCACATGGGAAATCCCAAAGGGGAAATCAAATGAGAAACGTGTCAATGGGAACAGAGACAACTCCGAGCCAGGACCGGTCGAGCAGGAGCCTCACCTCACGAAGTGAGCGTGGTGTCAAGAGCAGCGGGAGGAGCACTGGGATGTCAGAGCCGTGTGGGGTCAGAGCGGTGCGGGATCCGAGCCGTGCGGGGCCGGAGCCGTGCTGCGCACAGCCCATATTGCAGGTGACATCCAGTGGCTGCGAGAAGCAGTGCAGCCCCGCTGCCACCGCGGGCACCGCGCCCGGCACCGCACCCCGGCACGCAGCCACCGAGCCCCAGCACCTGGCCGGGGGAGAAGCTGTGGCTGCTCCTTCTCTGAAAGTGTTTAAGGCCAGGTTGGACGGGGCTTGGAGCAGCCTGGTCCGGTGGAAGTTTTGGGTTAGATCCTGCCCGTGTCAGGGGGCTGGAATGCCGTGGTCTGTGAGGTCCCTTCCAAGCAGCCGAGCACAGACCTCAGCTGCAGTTTCGGGAAGCTCAGTCTGCTGCCAGTCCTGGCACATCACCCCGAGGTGCCCACAGGACACGAGGCTGCGGCAGTCGGTGGGGCTGGTGGGGCGTGCCAGGGCCCTCCGTACCCTCAGGGGTACCATCGGCTGCTCTGAGCAGGGAGCGCCGGGAGAGGGATGTGTTCCGAGGTATTTGCAATTTCCTCCCACCTCGGGGGGATTTCCCCGCCCCCCCGGCAGCCTCCCCCCGCTCTCCAGGGGCAGCGGGAGAACTCTCACGCTTTAATAACAGAGGTATGTGGGGGGAACAGGCAGCACAAATAAACCTGCTGATGGGAGCAGCAGTGGCAGACGTTCGCTTGGCACCCAAGGCACCAGCCCCTCATGACTCCCACAGAGCCAGGACGTGACGGGACAATCCCGGCCCTGCAGATCTGGGACCCGATGGGATATCACAGCCCCACCTGCTCAGCCCCCCAGCCCCATCGCTGCCCTGCTTCGGGGACAGCAGCCCCTCTGCCATCACGGGAACGAGCAGCCTGTGCCAAGCAGCCCATTTTGGGAGCAAGCCTTGTTTACTCTGGACTGAATGTTCACATCCCAGGAGCCGCTCAGCTACATAATCACCAAAACCAACACGGGACCCGGGACTGCGCTGGGTTTTTGTGCTTGTCCAGTAGCCGCTCAGGGAGATCAAAGCCTTGGCTCTGGCCGCAGCCAGCCCCGCGGGCCCTGTCTGGCTGCTGCGGTTCCCACCGTGCCGGGGAGGGACTCAGTGATGCTGGGGCAGGTGGGAGCACCCTGAGAGCCACCAGCGATGCTGCAGGACTGGGGCTGGCTGCTCCCTGGAACACGAAGTTTTTCCAAAACTGCCTGAGACTCATCAGAGCTGGGAGGAGAAGGGCTGTGGCCATGCTCTGGCTTAAGCAGGGGGTCCTCGGGCAGGGGAAGTTTGGGCAGGAGGTGCTTGTTGGACATGGACCCCTTGCACTAGTGGGATGCTCTTACAGCCCTTTGGTGCTGCCCTGGTTTGTCGTACTCCCCTCTCTCGCACCATCCAAAACAGAGGGGACACGATTGTCATCATCTCCCCCTCTCTCCTACCCTGTGGGGTGGCTCTGGTGGGGCAGACCCCAGGTCAAGGGGCAAAGGACAGTGTCCCAGCCCTGGGGGACACAGGGAGCACAGTGCTGGGTGGTCACATCCCCCTCTCCATCCAGGAAAGACCCCGGAAACACTGCAGGGACAGGATGTCACTCCTGGCACTTGTGCTCATGGGCACAGACCTGCACCCCACACACAGACCCCTGTGAAGGTGTCACTGATCCAGCCTGACCTGACCCAGGCTAACAGGGCTTCCAGTCCTGCTCCGCACCACAACACCATCCCCACCACGACGAGCTGAGCTGCAACCATCTGGCACTGGGACAACAGCAGGACACAGCTGGCACCTGAAGGTGCTCCCCAGCAGAGCAGTTGGGGTGTGCGGGTACAGGGTGCTCCTCTCCAGAATCCCTGGCATCCCCAGGTTCTACAGGGCCATGAAGGGAAACGTGTCTCCTCTCCTCTTCCTCTCCTCACAGATGTTTTCCATGGGGCAGTTTGTCCCTTCCAGCCAAGGCAGATGCTGGATGCGGCCTCATCCAACAGCCCAAATTCTGTGCACGCAGAGCCAGGGAGGCCATGGTGCCTTCTGGTGCCCTCCCAGCTGGGAGCAAGGGTCTCCCTGGCACACAGCCTGGCAGGGTTCAGGTAACTCCAGTCAGTGAAACATGCCCAGCAGTGCTTTCCATGGGAAGGGCAGCTGGAGCACGGGGAAGCTCCTGAGTCAGCGGGACGCGTGTGCACAGGGTCCGGCACAAACCCACACTCGATGACAGGAGCTCATGGAAATGCAAAAGGGCTTAACAGGGCCCTGGGCACTTGGGCAGTCTCCATCCCTGAGGGAGCCAAGCTGGAGACCTCTGCGCCCTTCCCACGGGACGGCCGATGCTCCCCAAGGTGACAGCCTCAGATGAGCACCCCAGAAAGTGCTGAGAGACTGAGGGACAGAGAGTGGCTCCAGCTGCCTCGCTGCACCATGTGCCGGGGGTACTGGCTCCATCACCATCTTTTGTCCTTCGAGCAGCAAAAAACCTGGACCAAAACCAGAAGGAATTGCGGCCACAGCCACTCGGAGCCCACGGCCACAGGGAACATGGGCCTTGATGTCCCGCGCACGCAGGAGCTCACACAGCTCACTCTCCTCCAACAGGAACTATAGAGATGTTTTAGTTTGGAAAAAACATGCTACTTCCACCTGAGATGGCATCCTGTGCTTATTCCATGCTTGGCAAAGGGCAGCAAAGCCCTGGGAAGCAGCGAGTGAGGAGGAAGGATAGGCTGGGAGAAGGACAGGGAGGATGTAGGGCACCTGAATCAACACAAGGCACTGGTATTGACAGTTGCTTTATCACCTCCACCCTTCTCATCGCTGGTGCCAAACCCCGTGTACATCCATGGCCCAAGGACAGGAGGTGCCTGGCCGTGGGGCAGTTGAGCCAGGACAATCTGCCTGGCACCACCCCGGAGCACTCGGGGGGGGTTCGTGTGTCGCTGACTCACACCAGGAGAATCTCCGGCCCAGCCCAGGTCGGTCCCCCCTGGCGCGGGACCGTTCCCGCCGCTCATAACGCCTGCACAGAGCGGCCCCGATGCCATGGCAAGCTCACACATGCCCGAGGTGGGAGTGGAGATCCGGATTTCTCAGCTCCAGCCTCGGCTGCACTGGAGCTGAAAACAGGAGGGTCGGGGCACTCCAGGGTGAAGGTGCTGGTGACCAGGGCTGGTCATGGCCCCCCAGACATCCTTGGCTCCACTGCATGGCAAGGAATGCCCATGACTGACCAGGGCAGACCAGGCTCAGCTGCTCTCCTCGAGCATGGGACGGGAGGAACCACTCAGGAGAGATCTGAAGGACAGCATGGGAACATGGTGACACAGGGGGAACTGCCTCGGGGCACAGGATGGGGTGTCACCACCGGCACAGGGGCCCCAGCACCTCTCTGAGCAGCCGGAGCAGGAACAGTGGTACCAGACCCTTCCCCTGCCAGGATGGGGGTTTTCCTGCCTTTCAGGAGTGGGGCGCCCCCAGCCCCGGTCCCACGGCACCGCGGCAGTGGCGAGCTGGGGACCGTGGCGGCTGTGGGTGCCTTTCTGCAGCGTCAGACGAATCCGCCCGGCTGCACCCCCGCGATTTATTCAGCTTAATCCGGCGGCGGGCAGGTCCCACCCGCGCCNGCCCAGGGGGACGGTCCCTCCCCGCAGGGAGGGGACTGAGTTATGAAAGTTGTGAATGGGGAGTGTCCGGGGGGCTGGAGCAGAGGGAGCCCAGGGGCGCGGGGCACTCGCTGCGGGCAGCGCGGGCAGGCTGGGCTGCGGCACCCCGAGGTCCCCACGACGCCTCCCGCCGCCGCCCCGCTCCCCGCAGACAACGCCGACCGGGAGAAGAGGCACTCGATGATACCCCAACCTGTATCCCCTCATTACCGCACCGGCTGGCTTCCTGGGGTTTATATCCCGCAGTTCCGGGGGGAACGTCTCCTGAGGCCACTCTCGTGCCCTTATCACTTTTCCAGCCCAGCTTCTTCACTGTAACTGTTGGACGGAGAACTGATAAGGGTATGCGAGTGACACGAGCGACCGTCCTGACACGCTGGCCCCCGGTGGCCCCCGGGCTATCCCGGCTCCGGCAGCAGGCATCCGTGCCTGTGCGGCTCCAGATGTTGGCTCAGGATAAATCGACGGCAAAGCAAACGCAGGGGATACAGAAGTATCTTTTTTCACTAAAATCTGGCAGGTCCCGTCACTCCGGGATTTCCCCTTTCAGCATCTGCAGCAGGTCTCCAGCAGGAAAATGCATCTTTTTGGAAAAGGTCTTGAAATGCTTTTTAACGCGTTACTGTTTGCTTGTGTTTCAGTGAAGTTAGCTAGGAATTCTTTGGGATCGATGTAAAGAGTAATTATAAAAGTAAGAAATGAGCGTAAAACTCCTGTGCTTTCCTGTGCCTGGAATCGTTCCTGTTAAATGCTATTTATTCCCAACATTTCCCTGATTTTCTAGGTGAGTTCCTGCCAGCCATCTCCAGCCGCAGCAGATGAAGGAAACGATGAACACCCCAGAGGGACAAGGGCAGCGAACCCCAGGATGAGGTAAGGGGGTGTCTGTTCGGCAGAGCCCTGTGCTCCCATCCGGCTTGGGGTGCTGCTGCGGCACAGCCCATGTCCCACCGAGCCTGGGGTCACCGGGGGTCCCACAGGGGCTGTCCCTTGCATGACAAACCGATGCTCTAAAGCACCCAGGAATCCCTTCACGTCCATCCTCTTTTTCCCAGTTTTCCAGCCATTCCCATCAGTCAGATCTTTCCTGCCTCTGCTGAAGCGTTTTGCAGAGTGTGTGCCAGCACGCTGGCATTCTGGGGTGCTTGCTCATGGACGTGTGGCTAGGGGGAGAGGAAAGAGCCGGCACCAGCACAGGGAGGAGGTTTCTTTCCATGGGGGATACAGCCTGGCCTGGCCGAAACCCATCGGCTGCATGGCCCACACCCCAGGGCTGCCCTGGCCCCGCGTGACCCCCACAGCCATCGACTACTGCAGCCCCACGGGGCTCCCCAAAACATTGTCACCCCCGCAGAACCCCCCTGCAGCTCCCTGCACAGCCTGCTGCTTGAGAAAGGCTGGAGGGGGATCCCAGAGCCTCACGGGGGTGGGTGCCCCAGGTCCCCTTAACTTCCAGGTGCAGGCATCAGGGCAGGGATCACAGTGGAGGAGCAGATCCACGTCAGGCACTGCGCGCACAGGCTGGCCTGGGGAGGGGATGCACCCCTAAACCCAGCCCCTCCTGCTCCCGAGCTTGGGCCCCATCCCGACCCCTGGCTTGGCCCCGGACACTGACTTGGAGGCGCAGCCCCAGTGTGGAAGTCTCGGCCCCCCGGGCTCATCTGGTGGCCACACTGCCGCGCACCAGGCACGGCTCCCTCCTCTCGCTGCAGCCCTCTGGGGAGAGCTGGACTGTGCCCTGGGTGCTCCCTGCCACTGCAGGTGGCCCCACGGCAGCCTCCGCCATGGCCGGGGATCGAGGGCTCTGCTGCCCCAGTCCCCAGGCATCCTCTTGAAACAGAGAGGGAAGTGTCAGTATTCGGGACAGGCTCTGTCTCCCTTCGTCGATGGCTTTTTCTCCCCCCCGGTGACTCCAAACCCAGGCCAAGGGGGGCAGGATGTGACCCCCTTACACCACAGCTCTGGGCAGACAACCCAGTGTGCTGGTACCAGTAGGTTTGGAGCACTTGGGGGTCTCAGGGCTTCCCCCCAGCCCACCTGTCCCCCGGGAGCCCGAGGGGCAGAGCGCTGCTCTACACACAGCCCACACAGCCCCTCCGGCTGCTCCTGTTGCCCAGGGAGGTGTGGAGGGGGCGGAGGACCCACAAAATGAAGTGAGGGAAGAGGAGGGTCGTCCCCACCATCCCGCTGTGAGCTGGTCCAGGGACAAAACTGGAGCGGTCGTGGCATCCCTTGGCACTGGGGGTCTTCTCTGGGGAGCACCGGGAGCTTCCGGGAGCCCCAAACTGACCAGAGTGAGTGCCTGAAGCTACCGGGAGCCCTGAAATGGATGGGGTGAGCGCCTGGAGCCTCCAGGAGCCCCAGATGTGAGTGCCTGCGTTCTGACAGCCGCTTCTGCATGAGGGGTTCAGCGAGGGGCCGGGACCTCATGTGATCCCTCTGCAAACAGCCGCCGGCGGGTTGTCAGTGTGTATTTGGCTTTGCCCCGTGGCAGGTGGGGTGATCAGCCATGAAAAGACGGCTTAGCGCCACCGGAAAACTCCTGAGGCAGCCGAATTCCCCGCGCCGGCCCCAGCCCAGCCCCGGCCGCGGGGAGCCGGGCCAGGACAGCGCGGCCGGGGGGAGCCGGGGCAGAGGGGGGGCGATGGCTGAGCCAGCACCGGTGCTGCTGCCGCGCAGCCGCTTCTCGCCCTGAGCACGTAGCCCCGATATTAAAGTCATGAATAGGAAATTCCACTTCTTCAGAAAAAAACAGAAGCCGGATATTTCATAAGTGTCCTAGCGGACATGAAAGCCGCACCAGGAAATTTCACTCAGCAGAGATATTAAAGTTGACGCAGCCCCTGGGGCAGCCGGGGCCAAGCACCCGGAGCCCGGTACAGGGCGAGGGACGGCTGCGGGGACACGCGCGTGCTGCGGCCCCTGCACGTTCCGCCGTCCCTCGTGTCCCTGTCCCCGCCAGCCCCGCCTCAGCCCCCCTTCACTCTGAAATAGGTGACCCCAGCTCTAGCACAGCCCACCCCTCCCACCCACAGCATTCCCAGTGGGAAAGCAAAGCCCCCTCCCTTGCAGCCACAGCCCTGGTGCTGCCAGGCTGGGGTCACCGAGCCTGCCATGGGCAGTGTGGGCCCTGCCTGCACCGAGCCTGCTGTGGGCAGCATGTGCTACACCCTCACTGCCCACCTGTGCCCTGATAGCAGAGGTAACTGGCTGCAAGGGCAGGCACCAAAGTGCCCAAGAGTTTCTTCCCAGAACAGCCAAGCCAGCACCAATACCCTCGTCCACCCCACAATCCTTTCCCAGCAAAGCCCACCAGCACAACTTACTCTCTCCCTGGAGGGAGACGGGATGGGGAATTGGGATAATTGTCCGCTCTATCCAGAGCGGCAGCACATCTACAGGCGTTGTGGGAGCAGGGGGGAGATACGTCCGGGAAAAGCGTGAAGCTGCCACGGCACTGCTGAGAGGTCATGTCTTGTGCCTGTGGCTACCTGCGTCTGCTCCATGCTCCATCCCACACGGAGCATGCACAGCTGGGAGCTCTGGGAGAGGCAGAGCCTCACAGGGGTTCCTTGTGGGGTCCCTTGCCCACCCACTGGACACAACATGTGCCTTTGATCACCAAGAGGCCAGCGACCTCCCTCGGAACGCCCCTCGAAGGAGGGAGACAGGCAATGGCTGCACAGGCACCGGCACCGCTGCTGCAGCTGGGGCACAGGAGTCAAGTGCTCAGGGGGGACCCCACAGACGTGAGACACAAAGGGGGCAGCAGCCGAGCCCCCAGCAGGGCGCCAGGCAGGCCAGGGTCCCACGGGGGGCTGCACCGGGGTTGGGGGGTCTGCCCCCCCCAGGGAAGGGGAGTGACACTGGCCCCGGGCACAGCGCAGCACCGCTCACCCCGGTGCTGCCAGGGAGCGCCGCCCCCACAGGCACTGAGCACAGCTAATTGCAGGTTATTGCACTGCTCTGTCATTAAATACAGAGCAGTTCTCTTCCGACACACACTCCGAGGAGTGCAAACTTGGATCTTCTCCTGCCTCCGCTCAGCGCCTCTCCTCACCTGCCAGCAGCCACGGCACAGCAGCGGGTGCAGCGTGCACCGTGTCACGGTGGTGGCAGGGGGTGCAGTGTGGTTTGGCTTGGGAGGGACCTCAAAGCTCATCTCATTCCAACCCCCTGCCATGGGCAGGGACACCTTCCACAGTCCCAGGCTGCTCCAAGCCCCGTCCAACCTGGCCTGGAACACTGCCGGGGATCCAGGGGCAGTCACAGCTTCTCTGGGCACCCTGTGCTAGGGCCTCCCCACCCTTACAGAGAAAAATTCCTTCCCAATATCCCATCTATCCCTGCCCTCTGGCAGTGGGAAGCCATTCCCCCATGTCCTGTCCCTCCAGGCTCTTGTCCCCAGTCCCTCTCCAGCTCTCCTGGAGCCCCTTTAGGCACTGGAAGGAGCTCTAAGGTCTTCCCAGAGCTTTCTCTTCTCCAGGCTGAAGACATTTCATCCCTCAGCTTTGGCTGAGTCAGGATCCAGCTGCCCAGATCCTGGGCTTTATCTCCAGTTCAGTCTGGAGCCCCATACCTCTGCCATTCCCAGGGAGCAGGCACTGACATTTCCCTGTTGCTGTTCCCTGTGGGGATTCATCCGAATTAGGAGTTAAACACAACCCAAAGAGCACTGTAATGGCTTCTCGAGAGAAAACGAGTTTCTAAAATTAAAAAAGCAAAATGAGAGAATGGAATATTTTTGCATTGATTTTCTCACCATTAATATTTATACAACTTAGTTTAATAATATTAAGAAAATACAGGAGAGTGCTGGGTGAGATCTGGGGTCTGCATCCCCATCCCATGGCAAGGCACACGTCGGACCTCAGCGCCTGTGCCCTGCCAGGGTCGAGCCGCAGCATTGATTCCAGGAGCTCAGAGCAGGGAATCACCTATCCAAAAACCAGAAAATCCATGGAAAGACCCCCCAAAACCACAAGGAATTTATTGCCCATTGCCACAAGCAATAAACACAGTGCCCAGAGAATCCAAGCATTTTTTTCTCCCTGCCCCATCACTGCACGCTCTCATCTTAATTGGTAAATAATCACACAAATTGCATTGCCGCTCCATCCCTTCTCTGCCTGCCCAGGAAACTGTGGCTGCCCCATCCCTGGAAGTGTTCCAGGCCAGGTTGGATACAGGTTGGGATAGGCTGGGACAGAGGAAGGTGTCCTTGCCCATGGCAGGGGGTTGGAATGAGATGAGCTTTAAGTTCCCTCCCAACCCAAACCCTTCTGGGACTCAGTGATTCACCCATACAGCACAAGTGGCCTCACCTTCTGCCGCCACCCACAGATATTCACTCCCTCCTGCCGGGATCTGGTGATTTCCACCCTGGTATCGAGGGCATTTCCAGCTTTTCTATGTAAGGGCTTCTCTGCTGCCCCTCTGGAGCACATCCAGGTGAAAAACCCACCGTGGAGGTGCAAGAATTGCAGATTACAGGCGGTAAAGCATGGAGGAGTGCAGGGAGAGAGATGCGTTGTCAAGGCAACGGCAACTGCAGGATTGGGAGAGGGAAGGAGAGGGGAACAGGGGTACCCGGGGCTCTGGTGATGGGCACAGGGGCACAGGAAGCCAAGGGCGAGGACAGGGAGAAAAACACTACCCCCTGCCCCTCTGCCCACCAGGACAGCTCCCAGCCCTGTTCCCAGTGAGGGAGGAGGATTCAGGGCCCCACAGCGTCCCCAGAGCCCATCACCTGCATCCTGCCCGGTCCCACAGCCCAGCTGCCCAGAGCCCAGGGTCCAAGGGACAGGAGCTGCCACTCTCCAAGGCCCAGGAATTGAGCAAATGCCACCAGTGACTCAAAGGGGAGCAGCTCTGGCTGCTCAGTGACATAGACCACCACAGTCCTATTTTCAGACCTTTCAACAATTTGTTAGGGTCTGAGTCAAACCAACATGCCACACTGCAGAGCACAGTCTGGAGAGATCCCTATCCCACCCATCTCCGAACCCTCCTGCTTACAGGAAAGGTTGAAACTTTGTTCATGCCTCAGACGGGCATGGAAGTCCCCAGCTCAGGGAGGGGACAGCAGGTACAGTCACCTGCGAGGTCCATGGTGGCCGGTGCAGCTACAGAGCTGCCAATCTGACACAGATCCAGCCTTGGATCCAAGTTCACCACGACAGCGGTGAGAGTGCAGGCGTGACCGGGGCACAGGGAATCCTTTGCACTTGTGCACCTACAGACCCTGGTGTGCAAAGAGCTGTCACCGTCCCCTCAGTCAGGAGCCAGGACAGGGAGAGGGGACAGGCAGGGAATCAGTGCAGAAGCAGTCAGGGGCTCTGTGCTGCTGTGCTTACCTCCTGAGCCCCATGTCCTGAGCCCTACACCCAGAGCCCCACACCCTGTTCCCTCCTCCCCTTGGTTGTTGAAGGCCCCAGAGCAGCCCTGGTAGGGCAGCAGCTCTTGGCAGCATGGCGAGCCCTGCTCCCTGCTGAGCCCCTGCTCCCTGCTGAGCCTGTGCTCCCCACGCACCCATCCCAGCAGCAATCCCTGCCAGGCCCTGACAGCTCCCTAAAGCTGCTGCACTATTTTTACCCCACGGTTGCTATAGAGACATCAGAGCCGCTCCCCGTGATGATGCAGCTGCTTTTGGGTGATGCAGTCTCTTCCAGAAGCACTGCATCACCCACTGCATCACCCATTGTATCATCCACTGCATCACGCACTTCATCACCCATTGTATCACCCACTGTTATCACCTGCTGCATCATCACCCACTGCATCACCCGCTGCATCAGCCACTGCATCATCACCCACTGCATCACCCACTTCAGGTCCCCTTGGACACCCCCTCTGGTCCCAGCGACCTGTGCCAGCTCCCCGTGCCCTCGGCAATGCCACAGGATGTGGGGTCACACAGACACCTGCTCCACCCATCATTCCCGCTGCCCCAGGCTGGGGTGAGCTGCTGCTTCCCCAGCCTGGCCAAGGGGCCGCTGTGCTGGGCAGTGTCTCACCATGGCCAGCTCAACTGTCCGGCCAAAGCCAGGGACCAGAGGGGACAAGGAGCAGCTGTATGTAGCACTGCATGGCCACAGGAGGCGGCAGGGCTGTCACTAATGTAATGGATTTTAGCTGATTGATCTCTGGCACACCCATTTTTCCAGCAGGAGAAATCAGGGTTCCAATTCAAGCAGGTACAAACCTGACTCAGGCTCCAGCTCTGCTCACATCTGAGGGGAAAACAAGGTGCTGAGGGCATGGTTGGACCCTCTCCTCCATGAAACCCCAGGAGGGGCATGGCTAGGGCTGAACTCTGGTGGGCTGGGACCTCCTGTGCCCAGGGCAGCCCCACTGTGTCCCCCAGGTCGAGGGACCCGGGCTGTGCCCCAGGTAGCAGCAGCACCAGCAGCAGAGCCAGTGGTCCCCCCCAGAGCACTGAGCTCCCCCACGCCTGCGCTCAGCCCCCGGGTGTGTGGCTATAAACGGTGAAACGGCGGCCGTGCAGGGATGAGCTGGCAGGAATAACTCACACAGCCCTCGGCAAAGCACCCAAAATAGAACCTGCCAGCACCAGGTGCCTCCGGGGAGATGGGGCTGGCTGAGCCCTTGGCGAGGCTGCACTGGCACCCCACCTGTGCCTGAGCTGGGAGTCCAAAAGTGCCAGGACATGACACTTTGGGACAAGACCCTTCCCCAGGAGACAGACACAGCTCTGCTCAGCCAGGGGCTGCAGCTCCTCCAGGCCTGAGGAGAACATGGAGCCAACAGCCCCTCACCATCCTGTCCCTGCTCCCACAGTCTCAGCCCCCCAAGGCATCACTGCAGCCCCCCAAATGCCCTGGGAACCACAGCCGCACCCCACAGAGACCAGACAGCCCCGTTACAGTCCCAAAAAGCAGCTCCCCCTTCTCCAGGCTGGGCCAGACTCTAACCATAACCTCAGCAGGCTTTAATAAAGGGGCGACAGCTCCCTGGCTGCTCATCCTGGTGGGATAGTGCTGGGATGGCCCCACAAAGCATTCAGCATCTCTGATGTTCTCTTCGGTGACACAGTTCTGTCACGTCTGCCTCTCTCTGTCCCGCCAGGAGAAAGAAGCCCCCTGCCCAGTTGAGGATTCTGGGTACCAGTACCACCCATGCCATGGGGTATTGGTATCGCCAGCAGCACTTCCAGCCACTGCCCAGCCCTCCACACCCTGCCAGGGCTGTTCCACGTGGGCAGAACACCCTGTGGTGGCACCCAGCCACCTCAAAGCCACCTCATCCCGGTCTTGTCCCAAACTGATCATGTCTGGACCCCATCCTGCTGCCCCCAAGGCTGCACAGGCACTGCTGAGATCAAACCCATGGCTCAGAGCCCTGCACAGAGCTGCAGCTTCTCCAACAGGCATCCCTGCGGCCCCGTTGCCATGGCATCCTCGGGGATGGCACAGATACTGGTGAGGAAGACAAGGAGGATGAAGATAAGTGGACACATTGGCTCTGCAAAGCCAGGGCATAGCTGGGGCAGATTTGAGGCCCTCTGGCAGCAAGCAGGGGCCATTCCTACTCCCCTCCACAGAGGTCCCAGCTCCCAGGACTGGCATAACCGAGCTGGCATCACCATGCTCGTCCCTCCCAGCTGGGGCATCTCCCACCCCATGGACACCTGGAAGCTGGTGAGTCTAGCCTGGTGGAGCAGGAAAGGGAACTCTCGGGTTTTAACACCTTCAAGGACAGGTCGTTCCTGCTTTCCAGCCAGGCCCAGCCAGCCTGGGCTCCAGCACAGGGGTGACAACTCCCAGGAGCAGCAAGGGGGGCAGAGGAGGAAGGGGCACTTGCAGGTGGGGGTGTCGGCTCCCCAACTGTTACTTCCAGCATTCTCCTAATTGCAATCATCAGGGACCCAGGACCTTCCCTCTTTCCCCACAACCACCTCCTCCCTCCTTGTCGCCGTCCCTGACCCATCTTGGGGTGCCCTGGGAGCAGAGCAGACCCCCCTCAACCGGGGGAATGCGGTGGCTTCCTCTGGTGCTGGAGCAGCACCCCCGTTGCTGGGCAGCCTGGGGTCCTCCTGCCACCACAGCTTGTCTATTCCAAATTTGTGGGTTTCAGAAGTTTATTTTTCAAATGTTCATTTTGTTAAGGTGTTTATATTATTTTGCTTTTAGGAGTTAAGGTGTTTATTTTCAACAAGTAAACTGGTGTGCTCATGCATTAGAAAACGGACGGATAAACACATTTTTGGGGGGTTATGGCCAGTTTAGGCAGGTACTGCAGAGCATCTGTGTTACCAAGTCAGGAGGAACCTGCCGTAAGGTTTGTCAAATGCTTCCTAATGTAATAAGACTGACTTAATTTCTCTGCTGGCTCTGATTCTCATTGTCATCATCATCTCTGAATGAAGAGCACTGCAATATTAGATTATATTTTATTAATCACAAGAGAAATTTCCCCAAATGTTAATGCGATACAGAGGGTGTGATGACAAACATTCTC
Organism: Mohoua ochrocephala; assembly: GCA_013398855.1. Lineage (NCBI taxonomy): Eukaryota > Metazoa > Chordata > Aves > Passeriformes > Acanthizidae > Mohoua > Mohoua ochrocephala. The sequence continues at coordinate 82,191 of VZTA01001583.1, read as the reverse complement.
ACAGCTGCAATGGTCTGCAGAAGTACAGAACCATGGGGGTTAGGGTGATGGTCGGGGGCATCTGTGGGCATTTTCTCCTTCCTCCAAATTCCCTCTTTCTGCTGGGACTGCTCTGAAAGAGACACCGAGGAAAGCGGAGGAAGCTGCTTGGAAGCAGGTTCTTGCCCAGATGCGAGATCTGGGGACAAAGGAGGGCCAGAGAGGCAGCACACTGCTGCTTGTCCAGGTACATCGCCGTGGCGCTGAGGGCAGCTCTGCCCGGGGAGCGGACACAGGGACCTCAGCTTCTCCTGCGCGGCACGGAGCACTCCTGTGCCCCAGGCGTGCCCTCAGGTTCTCCCGGATGTGCGCTCAAACCACGGAGTCATTGACATCAGAGGGGGCTTAGGGGGGCCGTAATTCCCCCTGATCCAAGTGGGGACAGCTGTGGACTCAGACTAGTTTGGGGTCTGGAGAGCCCCGAGAGCAGGGACACTCGCACCCCACCCCACACACAGACGCCCCCGCACGGGTGGGCGCAGACACTCTCCCCTCACCCCCCCACGCTCACGGTGCCCCCGCACACGGACACGCTCCCCCGCGCCCGGCGGCAGGGCCACAGAGCCCTCCAGCCCCCCAGCACACGGACACCCCC
>VZTA01001583.1:56851-68560 GCA_013398855.1 Mohoua ochrocephala | reverse complement strand
ACACGGGAGCTGAGGCGGGGTCTCAGCGGGTCTGCTGGGGGGGAGCTGCACTGGGGCTGCAGCAAGGTCTGCGGTGGGGGTGCAGTGGGGGTGTTGTGGGGCTCTGATGGGGCTTCAGTGGGGTTTGCAGTGGGTCAGTGGCGTGTCCCTGTGTCTCCCCCTGCAGCATGACCCCAGCCAGGGGGCTGCCCCTGTGGCTTTGTGGGGCACCCCCCCCAACTCGGTTTCGGGGTGCCAGTCCCCCACCGCCCCCATGGGCTGCCCGGTGCTGGCAGTGGCAGGGGAACCCCCACGGGCGGCGGGTGTCGAGGGCCGGGGTCGGGGCTGGGAGGAGCCCCCCCGCCGCGTTCCCAGGCCCGGCAGGTGTTGGGCCCGGCGGGTGTGAAGGTTTCCCGGGAAACGGCCCCGCCGAGGGACGGAAAATCCATCAGGGAGCAAGGGGACACGAGCACGGCACGGCACGGGCCCCAGACCTGGTGTGCACAGCCTGGCCTGGGGGTACATCTGGGGGCACAGGACCCCCAAACTGGGTGTGCGCAGTCCGGTGGTACAGCGGGGTCCAGGACCCCCCCAAACAGGGTGTGCAAAGCCCAGGGGAACATGAGGGGCACAGGATCCCCACAAAGCAGGGGGGCACAGCTGAGGGGATACAGCTGGGGGCACGGGACCCCCAAACCGTGTGTACGCATCCGAGCAGTGCTCGGCACTGACTCAACCAATCCAGTGCCAACCCCATTCCAACATCCAGCTCCAGTCTGGGGGTGCAGGGGCATCTGGAGGGAGATCTGCACCCCGTGGCCCAGGCCAGGCATGGCCCCTTCCCTCCTGCCCGGCCCCCTCCTGGGTCACATTAGCTGATGAGCTCCCGGGTAATGAGTTCTGCACCCACCACAGCCGCTTCCCACCTCCCTGTTTGGACAAGTGCGGCTGGGCTGGGGCAGCACCGGCCATGGGGTCAGAGCCCCCGCAGTGTTGGGAAAATCTTTAATTGTAACAAATAGTGTTTAAGTCTCATGAATTCCTTTAGCTTAGTGCTTAGTCCTGTATTAATGTGTGCAAGGGGTTTTCTTAGCCTTAAAGACTGTGGGCCTGAGCAACGCTGATGAGAAGATATGTCTTGGCCAGACCACAGAGCTGGGATGTATTCAAAGAGAAGAAACTTTTTTGGAGGCCTAGGACCAAAACTGGATAATTTGAGGAGTGGGGTGTTCCCCAAATGAGCACCAGAGACCCTCAAAACACCCCTACTCTTATGTAAATAAGCTCCAAAAAGTGATATAAATATGCAAAAGAATTTGCAGGACTGTTTAGCATAGATGTAGGAGTTTTGGGAAATGTAATAAATAAGTTACAAAGATTTAAACTGGTCTGTCAGCCAGCTGCGGTGTGTGGAGTAGGAGATACCCCCTGCAGTCCTGGCACTGAAATAAAGCAATGCTACTTTCTAATACTGAAATTACAGTGTTAGAGGGTTTTATTTCCAAGTTTTGGTGACAGCAGGACACCCCGCAGCCCCTCACCCCGGGGGGCAGGGGGGTCCCCCATCCCTTCAGCCCATATCAACAGAGCAGGGTGCAGGCCCATGAGGCAACGTGGCCAGGGCACCACGACAGAGCTCAGTCAGTGCCCAGCTCAGGCTGTGTCCCCAGGAGCCCCCAGCCCTTCTGCTGAGAGTTCCCTGGCCCTGCTGGGACCCTCCCAGGACACCTCCGTGCCCACTTGGGACCTGCCGTCCCTGCTCTAGCACCTCCCGGGTCAGACGCCTGTGTGGTTTCTGGTGGTCATGCTTGTCCCTCTCTCTGGGATGGGCACAGCTCACACGGACACCGCCCAGGGCTGTGTCTGGTGCAGGGGTCAGTGCTGCCAAGCACCTGGCAAACAGCCCCCCTCATCCCCCGCCTTCCCTCAGCCCATCTGCACAGAGGGTCTCTTGCCCCCAGCACCCTCAAGAGCTTGGCACCCACCACAGTGCACCCCAGTGCCCTGGGGACCCCAACCCGCAGCAGCACAGGGGCACCCAGCCCAAGCAGGGGCACAGCCTGGTGGGTCCCCAGGTGCCTCAGCTTATCTGGAGCCGTCCGGGGCTGCATCCCACCGGGTTGGGGAGACAGAAGCAGCACGGCCAGTGCAGGGATGTCTCTGGGAAGGGAGCACCCCGGCCCCCCACCCAAGCACCCTGCACGCCCCGCACCCCCTGCCCCTTAGGACCGTCAGTCTGAGCCAGAGCCCACACAGTACCCCAGGGCTCGGGGCTGGGAGCTGGGCAGAGGGCAGGGAGCTGTGGGGACCCTGCTGGGTGCCAGGGCTGGCGGCTCGGGGTGCCGGCACTGGAAGGTCAAGTGCCCAGTGCCGGCTGCAGCCGCAGAGTCGCTGTGCGGGGAGGTGCGGTGGAGGGGGACGCGGTACGGTGATGCGGCGCGATGCGGGGCTGGCGGCACGTTAGCATCTCTCACGGCCGTGTGAATGGGTCCCCACACACTTCCCAGCGCCGGCAGGGCCAATTAAGGAGCAAAGGAGTCAGATCTGACACCTCTGCAAATGGGCCCGGCATTCCCAGGCTCCTGCCGCCCGCCCGGAGCGGGGGGAGGCTGGAGGGGTTCGACAAATCCAGGTGGGCGCAGAGGCATCGCCCCGCATTCCCGGCCCAAATAAAGCCGGGGTTACCCCCAGACGCGGCCAGCAGAACAGCCCCCAACCACGGCCAGACACACCACCGCATCCCCAGCCCCTTCGGCAGAGTCCCCGGGTGCGTCGCTGCGTCTCCCTCGGGGCAGGAAGGGGGTCCGGGGCGGCGGGGGAGCGGGGGTCCCGCGGCAGAGCGCCAGCGAGCGGGAGAAGCTGCGGATGCGGCACTACCGGGCACTGCCCGCCGGGCAGACCCTCACCAAGATCGAGACCCTGCGCCTCGCCACCCGCTACATCGCCCACCTCTCCGCCCTGCTGGGGCTCGGCCGGGGGGCGCCGGCCCCCCGACACTGTCCCCTCTGCCCCCGGGGCCTGGGGTGCTGCCAGGACACGGACCCCCGCGATGCTTCGCCTCCCGGCGCTGCGGGCTGGGGGTCGCCTCCCATGGCGGGGACTCCCCCGGAGCTGCACGGGGCTCCCGGCATGGGGACGGGTGCCTGGGGGGCACCCCTCTGCAGTCCTGCTGCGGGCAGTCCCCCGGAGGTTCTTGGGGGTCCGGAGATGGGGCTAGGGACCTGGGGGTCACCCCCCTACACCCCTGCTGCAGGGATCCCCCCAGAGCTTCAGAGGATTCCCAGCTACACCGCCCTGGTGCCTCCCCACAGACTTGCCACAGCCACGGGTAACAGGACGGCTTCCTCCTGCTGCTTGGAGCCTCCCAGGGCAGGTCAGATGGACATGGCGGCCAGCAGGACCCCTGCACCGCAGGACCCCTGGCTCCCAGCTGCCCGCACATCACCGGGTACCCAAAGACCCTCCCCAGCCCAGCCCCTGCTCCTGCAGTCCCTGAGCTGGGGTGGAGGACGGTCCTCGTGGGGTGGGTGGCAGGGGGTGCAAGGTGGGGTGTCCCACAGCTACTCACTTCACACAGCTCTTCCCACACAGCTCAGCAGTCCCTGGGCCCCAGCCAGGCTCATCTTCCCAGCTCCTGCCCCAGCCTCTCTCCTGCCCAGCTGCATCCCAGCACAGAGCACTGTGGGGGCTGGAGCTGACTGCACCCCTGGACACAGAGACCACACAGGCACAGTGGCATGGCAGGGGGACAGTGGCATGGCCATGCCACAGAGCTGCACGGGATGGGACAGACATCAGGATCCTCATTAAAGCTGCCGTGCAGTGCTGCTCCCCTACTCCTTACTGTGGGACCTGCAGGCTGTACCCCAGCATGGGCAGGGCTGGGAGCACCCTTCAGCCTGGCACCCCACACACGCAGCCAGGTGCTGCCCCGGACGAGGGGCTCAGTGCCAGCCCAACCCACAGCCCGGATGTGTCCCAGGGCTGTGGTGGCAGAGGGACTCAGCCCATCCCCAGCCCCACTGACCCCCAGCTCCCACCTGCCTGGGGGTCCCATCCCTTCCCTGTGCCCAAAGACAGCTCTGTCCCTTCAGGGTCCAGTGCAGCCCACGAGGGACAGTCCCTCCTACCTGTCACAGCCACCCCCGTGGCCCCTGCCCCGAGCCTGCAGCACCTGCCTCGAGCAGGCGCTGGCAGAGGGGTCCTGGTGCCAGTCCGCAGGGAGTGGGCAGGGAGCCCCCTGAGCAAGGCCCAGCAGGAGAGCTCACACGCAGCTGTCAGACAGAGGGGCTGGGGGCTGGCGTCAGCGAAGCCCCCAGAGCCACTTAGCACCAGGCTCCTAACAGCCCAGGGGGCTCACAGCCCCGGGCCCTGCCCCAGGCCTGCAGGGCCCCTGGCACTTCCTACCCAGTCTGTCGCAGTCCCCACAGCACGGCCCACACACCCAAGGTGCCCCTGGAAACCGGGAAAGTTTCTATTTACAGCCCCCCACAGTATTTATTTACACCACTCAAGCCCCCCACGTGCCCAGAGCCCATTATCCGGGCTTCAGGCAGTGCGGGACTGGGGGGCGCAGGGGGCTAGGGGCCACGGGGATGGAGTGAGAGGAGTCGGGAGTGGACGAGGGTCCATCCTGGTGGCCGGGCGAGCGCAGGCGCCTGTTATCTGCTCTCTCTCTCGAACCACGTCAGCACCGTCGCCTGGTTCTCCTTCACCCAGTTGATGTTAGTGCGCGTCTGCTCCAGCGCCTGCTCCAGCGCCCGCGTCCCCGACCCAAACCCGATGTCCTGGTTGTCTTCCTTGAACTGCTCCAGCTGTCGGGCAGAGATGGGGCTGGAGCAGGCAGGAGGTGGGCCCGGCAGCGCCTGGCAGACCTCAGCAGCTCCCAGCACCGCTCAACACCACCCAGGAACACCCCCATAGACCCTGACAACCCCTGTGAGCACTCCAGCACCTCAACTCCAGCAGCTCTCAGCTGCTCCCCGGAAGAACCCCAACAGCCCCCAGGAGCACCCCAATAGCCTCTGTGAGCCGCCAGCACCACTCCAGCAGCCCCCAACACCACCCAACATCATCCTGACAGCCCCAGTAGCACCCTGACAGCCTCTGGAAGGCCACCAGCACCATCTCAGCAGCCTCCAGGAGCACCCCAACAGCCTCCAGCAGCCCATGCAGCACCCCAACACCCCCCAGGAGCACTCTGACAGCCCTTGGGAGTCCCTGCCACCACCCCAGCAGCCTGTGACAGGGACAGAAACCTGTTGGACCCCTGGGCACACAAGGGGCAGGAAACTCCCTCTCAAGGGCTGCTGGCAAAGGGCAGCTCTGCCAAGGCTGGGGTCTCTGGTCCCCACGCCTCTGCCAGGGTCCAGCCTCACCTGTTGCAGCTCGAACTCTGAGGAAAAGCGCTGGGTCACAGACAAAATCAGGTGGGAGAAGGAGAAGGAGCCGCCCCCATACCTGGGAGAGCAGAATTGTGCTGAGCCAGGAGTCCCGCAGAGCCACAGGGGAGGGGACAGGAGAAGGGACACTGCCACCCCCAAAGGGCACAGGCAGATAGGGGTGCCCCCAGCCCCCCACGGTGCTCACTGGCTGAAGAGCGTCCTCCAGTTGTCACGGATGAAGTCCCAGGCCAGGGACTGCCCCACAACATTGCTGGCAATGCTGTTGATCGTGGAGGTGGCATCCTGCTTCCGGATCTTTGTAGGGTCGAGGGTGTACTCCAGGTACCTGGAGGGGCATGACACGGGGGTGAGGGGCTGGCAGGGGCAGCGGACATGATGTGGGTGATGGGCACACACCACAGCGCCAGCCAGACCCCACACGCACCGGCTGAGGATCCAGGGGTGAGGGCTGCAGGTGAGGGCTGTGCGGAGCTTGTCGGCCTCAGACACCACAGGGGCCTCCCGGAACCTTTCCCAGAGGAAATCCCAGGCCTCCTCCCCGCCCGTGGCCACCATGCTGCAGTAGATGGCTGAGCGCAGGTTCGGGGGGACCCTGTTGGGGTAAGAGCCATCAGTGCCAGGAGCCCCTCGCCATGCCCAGCCCGACCACACACACAGCGCCAGGGCTTCCGAGCACTCACGGGTTGTTAGCGACATTCTGCTGCCACTGGCGCAAGTAGCCAGCGGCCAAATCCTGGCACTCGGTGATGCCGTAGGAGCAGGCGGTGCTGATGGCATTGATCTCGTTGTACCTGGGGGGAGAGAGGCCGTGAGGGCTGGGGTCTGGCACGGGGTACCCAGGGGCCAGTGCTGGCTGCAGGCAGGGCCGTGCCCGCTACCCAGTGCAGTTGGGGACACCCCAGGGATCCAGCCCAGCCCCGGGGGCCACGGTACTCACTGGGCCATCAGGTCAGAGGGGATATCTGTCCAGTTATTGGTGATGTTCTTGTAGTAGGTGAAGAGAGGGGTCACTTGCTTCTTCATGTATCTCTGGGGGAAAGAGGGAGTCAGTGCCCAGTGACACTGGCAGCAGCCCCCACACCACCGTGGGGGCAATCCTGGCCCCTCACGCCCAGCACGGAGGGGCGGCACCACTCACCGACATGGGCCCAAAGACCTCGCTGCGGTCAAACATCAGCTTGAAGTATTGGAGGTTGTTGAGCGCTGCCTGCCAGGGAATGTATGCCCTCTCTCGGCTCAGGAACCGCGTCGTGTTCAGAGCCAAGGTCACGTTGACGTACTGGGCCCTGTCAGGGGTGAGGGCAGCGTCACCTCCCCAGCCGCACTGGCACTGCCCGCCCCAGGGCACCCACCCCATCCAGCCCCTCACCCCAGTGGCACCCAGACCACCTGGCAGGGCTCACCTGGCCAGGCTAAAGGCATCGTCAATGATCTGGGCACGGTTGATCACAGGGAGGACCTGAGAGAGCAAAGTCAATGTCTCAGGGCAGACTGAGCGGGGCGCTGTGAATGGGGTCCCACACCACAGCCTTGACTGCCCCGTGTACCTCGTGGTTAGTCTCAAGCTGGTTGAGGAGCTGATCCCAGTTCTCCTGGTTGTAATTGACACGGAAGTACCCAGTAACATTGAGGTTCAGCAGGAGCCAGCTGGGGCTGTTGAGCTTGAACTGGTTGTTGGTGTCTGGGAAGAGGACAGGAGGCTCTGCCGGAGCTGCACCCTCACCCGCCAGGGAGGGCCAGGCTCAGCCCCCACCACCACTGCCTCCCTGGGAACCCCAACCAGTGTCATGGCAGTGGAGGTGGCAGCAAGACCCCCACTCACAGCCGGGACACACCGTACCTGAGACTTTGGTCAGCCAGTAGTTGCCGTTCCCCTGGCTATTGTCTGTCATCCAGGTGATGGGGACGATCCAGGTGTAGCTGTGCCATGGACAAACAGGTGGTGGGACTGGCCCTCATCCCCTGAGCCCTCAGTTCCCAGCCAGCCCCCGCCCCACTCACTTGAAGACAGAGGGTCTGTCCACAGAGGATGTGGGGTCCAGCAGAAAATGGGTCTGGGTGATGGTGCCGGTGCGGGTGTCAACAGTCACCAAAGGGAAGCCCATCTGCAGCGTCCAGCGATCCATGATGTTGCTGATACTGTCAGGCAGTTGGACGTTGTTCTTCTCCACCGCCTGCAGGGATGGCAGCGCCGCCGGTCACCAGGGGCAGGGGCACGGGCAGCGTGGGGCTTGGCCGGCGCTGCAACGCTCACCCGGCATGTGGAACCCCGTCACACCAGGCAGCCCCCCAGAGCCAGGGCTGAGGATGCTGCAGGAGCACCAGCCCCCTCCTACCTCTTGCAGATGGACCCAGAGGTCAGCGTAGATGGTGTTGTTGTAGGCGAAGGTGTGGAGGTAGGACTGTGGGAGAGCACCAGGAGAGATGGGTGAGCAAGGGCAAGTCTGGGGTGTGGGACACCCCTTAGAGCATCCAGGAAGGCCCCTACCATGGGATGCCCACCCTGCACTGGGCTTGCTGCCCCCCAATACCAGCAGCACCTCACCTGCAGCCCTTGCTTGAAGATGTCCTCGCTGAGGAAGTCCGAGAGCATCCGCAGCACCGACGCTCCCTGCAGGGACAGCAGGTCAGAGAAGCCAGGGACACCCCACAGTCCATCCCCACCCCAGGGACCCCCGTGCACACCTTGCTGTAGGCGATGCTGTCAAAGACTTCACTGATCTGGGCTGGGGTGTTGATCTCTTCCTCTCTGAAGGAGAGCGGGTGGGAGCTGGCCAGGGCATCTGTCGTCATCACATCATACAGCTCGTTCAGCACCATCAGGTCTTTCTGCAGAGGGAGCACCAGCACCCGCCTCAGCCCTGCGTGTACCGCCTGGCACCAGGGCAGCCCCTGGGGTGTCTGTTCCCCTGCCTGCCCCCACGCCCATCGTTCCCGGCACTCACAATGTTCCAAGAGAGCTCAGCTGAGTCAGCACCCAGGTACTGCACGTACGAGGCGAAGCCCTCATTCAGCCACAGGTCGTTCCACCACCGCAGCGTCACCAAATTCCCGAACCACTGCAGAGGGCATAGCACCCCGTCAGCCGCCAGCCATCAGGCAGGGGAGCGGGCGAGGGGCGCAGCAGGTACCTGGTGTGCCAGCTCGTGGGCGATGACGGTCACCACCCGCTCCTTGTTGCTAATGGAGGAGTATGCAGCATCGAAGAGCAGCGAGTTCTCCCGGTAGGTCACCAGCCCCCAGTTCTCCATCGCGCCCGCGTTGAAATCAGGGAGGCCAACCTGGTCTGGAGATGGAGGGGTCCCATCAGTGCCCCGCTGACAGCATGCCGGACCATCTTCCCCCCGTGCGGCGGGCACCTCAACCCAGTGCCCCAGGCGCCCCGCAGCACCCACCAGACTTCGGGAGCGGGTAGGGCGTGTTGTAATGCATCTCAAAGAAGCTAAGGATGGGGCCAGTGACGTTGAGTGCGTAGCCACCCTGGCCCTCGGCGATGGCCTTGGGGCGGCCCCAGATGCGAATCTGGAGAGGAAGGATGCAGGGCTCGTCAGTGGCCCAGGCTCAGCCACCCAGGTGGGCAGGGGGTGCACCCCACCCCATCCTACCAGTGTCTTCTCCGAGTTACTCTCCACATAGGTGAACTGGCTGACAATGAAGGCCAGAAGGTACGTGGACATCCTGGGGGTGGTGCTGAACTCAGTGACATTCCAGGTCTCCCCATCAATCGTCTCCTGCCAGGTGTCTGTGGAGATCAGAGGATCACCCCACAGCCCTGCCAGGCCCCCCAGCCCCACAACGGGGTCCTGCCGCCCCACTCACTCTTGGCAGGCATGTTGGAAATGGCCACATAGTTGGAGGGGTGGATCAGTGTCACTGAGAAGTTGGCTTTCATGGCCGGCTCGTCGAAGCAGGGGAAAGCTTTGCGTGCGTCAGCTGCCTGCATCTGCGTGGTGGCCACCACCTGCCTGTGAGCCAACCCCATCAGTCCCGGGGCTCCCTGCGGAGGCTGCGGCCCCAGTCCCCTTGCTCCCATCCCCACTGGGGCAGCATGAGGATGCAAGGGGGGCACAGAGGCTCCACACATCCATCCCATTGTCCTGGTGGGAGAGGAGCCCCAAAGCCAGCCCATGCTCTCCACCGCCCTGTGCCAGCCCCGTGCCCCTCATTCCCCTTCCCACCACCACATCAGGCCAGCCCTGTGGCCTCCACCCCGTCCCCTGCCCTCCACCTACTTGTTGCCTGACTCATCCGTGTATTCGCTGCGATAGAAGCCAGCCAGGTCATCGGCCAGCTCCCCGGTGAAGTTGCTGGACAGCCGGTACCGCTGGCCCTGCTGCAGGGGGCTGGCCAGCTGCACCACCAGGTACTGGGTGGCAGTCTCCAGCCAGGTGCGGGAGATGGCAGGGGCGCTGCCACCACCCTCTGCCTGCAGCATGGCATGGAAGGAGTCGTGCATGGTGTAGTTCAGCTTGTTGCTGTGGATGAGGATGAGGTCGGTGGCTTCCACGCAGGTGAAGACCACACTGCTGTTGCCCTTGAAGATATACATGTTGTTGGAGTCGGGCTTCAGGAAGGGCTGCAGGGACACCTCATAGATCTCCGGCTTCAGCGTGGCCGGCAACCTCCACCGGTTCCAGGGGTTGTTGGGGGCGGGGGTGGTGGTGGTGATGCTGGGGCCGGCCGTGCTGTTGGTGTCCCCATCCGATATCCCCTTGTTCTTCTCCTGGGCGTACACCACCGAGAGTGCAATGATGGTGGCCAAAGCCCCCAGGCCCAGCACGATGAGCACGATGCCCACGGTCTTGCTGATGAAGAAGCCGGCTGCCATGGCAGGCAGCTGGAGCAGCACTGGCGGAGACGGCGCTGGTGTGGGCACGGCTTTTAGCCTCTCGCTCCCACAAGGTTTATTAGTCCAAGTTAATGGGTGAAGGATTAAATGGCCATGGGGCTCAGGGCGGTGACGGACCCTGGGATGAGCTTTCCACCCACCCACCCCCCAGCCTGGCGGGAGCACCAATGCCCAGCGCTGCTGCTGCAGGGGCAGAGCTGGCGGTGGGGGATCGCACCATCGGGGAGCCTGCGCGGGCTGTGGGCCTGGACCCCCGGCGTCCTTCCCCAGCACTGGCCTGGCCCTGCAAAAGGAGGGACAGAGTGGGTGGTCGCAGCCAGCAGCCACGTCCCCACCATGCTGCAGGGCCCAGCGTGTGTCCCCATCAGCCAAGCCCAGATGCAGACTCAGTGTCACCCCATTTACCCTCAAGTGACAGGGTCAGAGCCACTGTCAGAGGGTTCAGGCCGCCCCTGCCTGTGAGGGGCACAGCTCACAGGCTGCCCCCTGACCGGGGAAAGCAGGGGGTGTGGGGTGCAGCACAGGGGTCTGGCAGCACAGGGGTCTGGCAGCGGCGAGAGAAGGTGCGGGGGGAAACCTAGGAGGAGCTCACCCTGCCCACAGCCCTCTCAAAGTCCAGGGTCATGAACTTAGAGGCGCCAGGGTCAAACTCCGTCCTGGTGAGCCCAGCCCCAGTGGGCACGTGTGAGGTCCCCACCCAGGGTAGGGCTGGGGGGTGACAGAACATGTCACCCACTGGGAATAGAACTGATCGATCTCTCCATAGGGAGATATGGGCCGGTGTTGCCAGGAGCCACAGCTGGGGCAAAGGGCAAACCAGGATGAGGTGAGTGGTGTCCTCAGGGAGCCTTGCCCTGTCCCTGACAGCACCCAGCTGCACCTGCCGGGGCCACTGTGCCAGGCACAAATCACTCCGGATGCTGCTGGTGTCCCTGGCATTCCCTGCTTGGCACAGCCATCCCCCGGCCCAGAGGCCACTGCTGGCTCCCTCAGCCTCATCCCCACCCTGGCTCTGGCCAAAGGCTACAGCTTTGGGGACAGTCCCCCACAGGACCGAGGGCCACAGGTGGCTGGGAGGGTGCCAGGCACTCTGCACACCCTCCGCCCCACACCAACGGGCCTGCCGGCCCTCCCCACAGCCCCTCGGGCACAGCACGCAGGCATCCCCCACTGGCTCGGCTGGGGAGGGGCTGGATGGAGTTAATGGGGAGCGGCACTGGGGTGAGACACAGCACCCACACCCTGACTCCCCCAGCACCTGCAGGATTCTGTCCCCACCCCCAGAAGACCCCTTTTTGGAGCCCAGCCAGCAGCACATGCATATCCCATGTCCCACAAGCGACACAGATGTTGGGCGTCATCCCCGTGGGCACGTGGGTCCCTTGAGGCTCTGGCCTCACACACCCCACAGCCCGACACCCCCCCCAGAGCCCTCCACACCGTCATGCACCCCCACGGACCCCCCAAGCCCCCCCC
>VZTA01001583.1:23476-44185 GCA_013398855.1 Mohoua ochrocephala | reverse complement strand
CCCCAGCTCCAAAGCCCGATTCCCCCCGGGGCCGGAGCCTGAAGCCCCCCCAGGTCCAAAGCCTGCAGCTCCATCAGACTCCCACATCCCACCCCACACTCCTGCTCCCCACACCATGATCTTGCATCCCACCCCACACTCCTGCTCCCCACACCATGCTCCCAGGCTTGCCTTGGTCGCTCCTCTATCCCAGGTTTGAACTGGCCCCACCGAGCTATGGATCCGAGTGGTTCCCACACGGCGCAGCTGGATCCTGTGGATGTTCAGGCTGGCCACAGGATCGAACAAACACATCTTGGGTTGGAGGCAGGCTCCAGGCATGGCTCTCATGGGGACCCTGAGAAGTCACTGGGAGGCACCAGCCTCAGCGTTCCCTTTGGAGGTCCCAGGGGTGCCCAATCCCTGGCTGGCCGTGGGCAGCAGCAGCTGGGGCAGCACTGGCCGGGCTGTGGCCATCCCCTGCTCCCACCCTGGGTGACAAATCCTCACTGCAGAAGCAGCCGTGGAACAGGCACGTCCCACTCGCCTGGGCCCAGCTCCTCTCCTGCAAGCAGCTTTGTGTCAGTGCCCTCTTTATGGGTCACGCTGTATCCCTCCGAAATGGGAAATAGGAGCTCAAGTTCTGCTACACCCCGGGAAAGGACACATTCCCACCCAAACTTGGGGGGTGACTCAAAGGGTCAGACATGGGTCCCTGCAGCAGTGGGAGTGGAGCATCTCTGGTGGTGTGGGTCACGGCTCATCACGTTGGCATTTTGGGCTTGGTTTAATCCCCGATAGAGGGTTTTGAACGGTTTTATTGGGCCATTTTAATTTATCAACTAGTTTGGGAATCACGGTGTGGAGAGGGAGGAGCACAGGCACTGTCCCGCTTTGCTCTGCAGCTGGGAATACCGAGGGATCGACAAAGCCGTGGGTTTGTACCGCCAGGAGCATGCCAGCATCACAACCCATGAGAGAGAGGCTGCCTGCACTCCTTTATTTTAGTTACTCCTTGTGGAGAAGTCAGCTCCAGCTCCGCCTCTGCTCCAGCCCAGTCTCTGGGCATGTCCCTGGGGTCTTCCAGGCCAGAGCCAGTGTGGGGATGAGGGGTAGTCCAGTGTCAAGGGGGCTTCCTGCTGGGTTTGTTGCTGCTGCTCCCTCTTCCCTCTGCCACCCACTCCCAGATTTGGTTTCCCAAGCCCTATCACGTCCCTGGCTCACAGAGTCCACCTGTCTGGGCTCAGGTGCCAGCTCCTGGAATGCCCCAAATACCTGCTTGGGGCACATGTGCCACAGAGGTGGCACGGTGGGGCTGGAAGAATGCTGCAGGACGGCCGGGATGCGATGTGCCAGCAGTGCCCCAGTCCCATCCTTTGTGCTGCCTGTGGCTGGAGTCCTCAGGATGAGTCATGGTCCCCGCTGAGCCCTTCCCAAAGGGCTTGACCTTGGGGACAGAGACCATGATCAGTGACAAGTGTTTTCCCTTTGTTCCTCTGTCCCACATTTTCTCCTCAGCCCTCAGCACACCCTCCTCCTCCTTCTCCCTCATCCTGGCAAGCGGCTGCGGGTCGCGGTGGGGTTGGTGTGGGAGAAGACCTGGCACAGCCCGTGCCCAGCATGGCTTTCCCTAAATCCCAATTTCTGCCCAAAACACGGTGAAATGTGGTGTTTCAGTCAAGAAGGAGGTGCTCCTGCTGAGCCATGGAGGAAGGTCTGTATCTGTGTGTTTGGGGGTCTGTATTTAGACACCAGGGAGGCTGTTCTGCTCGCCTGGCTTCAGCTTCAACAGAGGAACAGGGCTCTCCCCACTGAGGGAACAAGCGATGATGAACTTTCTTTCCCAAACTTTAAATTCAAGGGAAGAAACATGTTTTTGGCTTTTCCTGGCCTTTCCTCACAGCTGTCCATCTGCCATGTGAGTGACAGTTGAGTATTTCTAGTAAAGATTAATAGGAACAATATGTCAGCACCTGTGGGTGGCTCTGCGGTGTCCCTGTGCTGTCACCTCCTGGTCTTCAGAGTGCTCAGACAATGTTCCCCGCAAAGTGTCACAGTTTTTAGTTAAAGGAAAAGTGACCAGTGTCTGGGTGCCCTGTTGTGCAAGGCAAAGACGAACTTGCAGAAAGTTCACGCAAATCTTCTCCAGACTGGCTCCAGGGATAACCCAGAGATAACGGGGTGCTGGGGAACACCACGGCTGTGAGAGATAGGGAGGTGTGGTAGGACAAGGTACGTCTTGTGGCCCTGGAGGTTCAACACCAGGTTGCTCCAAGCCCCATCCAACTGGACCTTGGACACTCCCAGGGATGGGGCAGCCACAGCTTCTCTGGGCACCCTGTGACAATTCCCTGCCCTCTGTCAGTCCGATGTCATTCTTCCTGGCACTCCAGGTTCTTGTCCAAAGTCCCTCTCTAGCTCTCTTGGAGCCCCTTTAGGCGTTGGAAGGAGCTCTAAGGTCTTCCTGCAGCCTTCTCCTCTCCAGACAGTGGCACAGCCTGGGTCTGGCAGAGGGCAAACCCAGCCAGGCCGCTCCAGGCAGTACCGCAGCACGTCCGTTTGGGAAGAGCGGGCTGGGAGGAGGAAGCAGCACGCAGCCGTGCCCATTGTTTGACTTCCACTTCTCGTCCATGGGGACCCGCGTTTGTGCCTGGGCAGTGCACACCCCGACGTGCTGTGCTGGTCGGGAGCTGCGGCTGGGGAACAGGAGCTTCCTGGGGACTGCGGGTGGGAGCCAGGAACGGCGCCAGGATGAGACGGTGAGGGGCTGCTCATGCCCTGCAGGGAGCCTTCGCTGCCCAGTCGGCCCCGTGGCTGGGCCAGGGTCCCTCCCTGGGCACGGCTGGGACTGGCCCCAGCCATCAGAGCCACGGCAGGCTGGAGCCCGCGTCCTGCCCAGGCTGGGGGTGACCTGGCGAAGGAGCAGAGGGGGAGGAAGGATAGGCAGAGCTTCCAGAGGAAGAGTGCTCACCACTGCCTCTAAATTTATCTTTCCTGTTTCTCAGCAGCAGCAGCATCGTCTCATGCCCATTCTCTGTGGTGTCGGGCCATTCTCCCCTCTCTGCCTCTCTCCTGGCACCCTGTCCCTCACCGTGTTATCCCGGTTTAACCAGCTCTGTCTCTCCCCTTCTTTTGCTTTCAAGTTTTAATCCCGGTGTGCTCCCTGGCAGCTTTTCCCTTCTCTCCCCTCCGGTCTGTTCCCACACCCACCATCCCAGGGCCCTCCCCATGTCCCGCAGCACCAGCCCCTGGCTTGGGGATTAAACTGGAGGCTGGGCGGTTGCCAGTTCCTCTGGGCTCGGGACTGGGAATCCATGAGCAAGCTGGAGAACAGAGTCGGGAGGTTTCCCTTGGGGAGCCCTTTGTCCAACCCATGATGGAGAACTGCTCTCAAGGGAGAACTTCTCCCTGGAACCATGGAATCATTTGGTTTGAAAGGACCTCTGAGATCACAAAAGCCTCAGGGCAGCCTGGCCTGCTCCTCCCAACCTCCCTGCTAGATGCTGCACATGACCAGGCGATCAGATCAGGGACATCCTGGACCAGCTGGGAGGATCAGGACATCCAGTACTGGCTGGGTGGATCGGAGATGCCCAGGACCAGCCTGGCTGGTGGCTGCTATTGGGAAGATTTGTTTTTGTGGTTAGGATGGCTGTTCCAGGGAGCTGCTTCCCTTCCCAGTCAATCCACAGGGACTGTGAGGCTCTCCTTCCTCACAAAGGACTTTCTACTCTGAGTCCTGACCCCTCTGCCATGCAAAATGTAGGTGTCTTAAACTCCCAACTCAAACACCTCCCTGCTCCACGCCAAGCAATTCTTTGTTCATTTATTGAGCCGGCTGAGAGTTGCCCTTCCCAGGCACAGAGTGACCTGCCCTCCTGGCTCTGCCCTTGGCTTTGCTCCAGAGCCATCAGTTTGTCCTTGCCGTGGCCACTCTGTGCTTGCTGTGCACTAGGTCACCAGCCCTAAAAGTGTTCAAATGCTGTGTGGACGTGGCACTTGGGGACACGGTTTAGTGGTGGCCTTGGCAGTGCTGGAGAACAGTTGGACTCCATGATCTCAGAGGGCTTTTCAGCCTCAGTGATCCCAGGATTCCAGCCCCGGCCCACATGTGCCCANATGATCTCAGAGGGCTTTTCAGCCCCGGCCCACATGTGCCCGTGGCTGAGGGGGCACCAGCTCACTGGGAGCTAATGCCCCTCACAGGAGCTCTGACCTGGGGCCAGGAGTGCCCTCTGGAGAAAAAATGCTTTCTCAGAGGCAGAACCGTAGGCAGAGCTGGACGAGCCTCCTCCATCAGAGCGCTGAGTCTCTGCTGAATCCCTTCCTGCCCATCCCCGTCTGCGCCTCGGCCGCTCTGCACGGGCACCGGCTGGGCCATTGCTGGGCTCGCCTGCTGAGAGCTAGCCCTGATTTATGGGGGCTCCAGTGGTTTGGTTTGGTTTTGTGATTATCAACAAGGGTCACATAGAAGGAAATTATTTCAACAGCTGAATATTGTGTGTGTTTATGGGACTTTCTGGCTGTGAGAAGGAAGGGCACGAAGTACAGGGCTTGTGTAGATTGGGATGACAACGGGAGAGGGCAAGAGGTGCAGACCCCAGGGCAAGCCAGGGCTGCCAGAACCGAAGCAGAGACAGCCCAGCCTCGCTGAGACCTTGGGAAATATTCATTAGGATGAGTAAATGGTGCAAATATCCCCACCCTCCCGCTCGCGAGCAGGATTTGCCCACAGCATCTCCCCGTATCACCCAACGAGCCCTATCTGAGCACTTTATGCCAGGCAGGTGATCCATCCCCCAGTGCCCACGGCAGCTCCCAGGCCAGGTTAATCTGGCATTGACTCCATTTTCAGGAACGGGACAGCCACGAGCTGCAGGGCCCCGGGCATTGCTCCCAGCGAGCTCGCGGTGTGCCGGGTCGTGTCCGTGTCAGCTGTCCAGCCACTGCAACGCACTCCGGACGGCAGTGCCAGACCCCGTCCTTTCAACTCCCTTTCAAAAGATAAATATGTGTATTTTTTTATAAAATCCTGGCCTCTGCCCAGAGTCAGGAGCACTGCAGGAACTTTCACAGCACGATGACACACAAAAGCACACGTGCGGTACGCGGGAATTGCATTTTACCCTGGCCCCGTGACCTGGCAGCAGCGTGCAGCCAGCACAGCATCCCCAGAGCAGACACCTCTGCCTTCCCCCCAGGAAAAGCAGCCGAGTCCTCTGCTGCTGTGGATCTTAAAGACGTTGGCCATACAGACAGGCTGGTGCTGTGGGGGGCAGCAGGCACAGCTGGCTTTGGGCCACATGGGGATACCACGTCTTCCACACCTGGCTCGGGTCAGTCCTGAGCTGGGAATTCATGAACTGCCACCAGCAGGGACCTTTGTCCGGTGCCTCCTGCTCCATCTGTCCAACCCAGCCTCCCAAACACTCGTCCCTGACCTGCTCAGCTGTGCAGAAAAGGATCCGAAACATTTCCCACCTTGGGGATCTGAAAGTAGAAGTGGCATTGGCAGCTGTGCAGCTGGGTTTGTTCCTGTAATGGTGTAACACGTCGAAGAGCCTTGTTATTGGAAAACTGGGACACTCCCAGGAGGCCTGGTCCAGTGCCTGGTGTGGGTGGAAGGGGGCTCAGTGCTCCCCAGTTCCTGCCCATATCTCTTCCTGCCCATGGTGGAAAGCTCCGATTCTCTCCCTTCTCTTCGCCTCGGGTCTGTAGGAAATGGCACTCACCATGTTTGTGACTCGGCTGTGTGGGCTGAGTTCCACAGCGGGTTCCTCGTGCCAGAGGTGGTTCCTGAGCCACAGAGCTGGAGGTCGGTGTCCCCCATGCTGGTTCAGCTGTGCCTCACTCACTGGGACTCTCCCCATCACTGAGGCAAACTGCAGCTGCTGGTGCTGTGCTCAGGGATGTCCCGGGGGCTGTGGCACACAGGGGCAGTTTCTCCGAGGCAGAACAGCCTCAAAATCTGGAGTTGACAGAGCAGACAAAGCATGAAGTGTCCCCGTGCCCTGCAGCCCCTCGCCTGTCCCCAGCGCAGCCCTGCCCAGCCGCCGGAGCCGGGAGCGGCTGCAGGGCCGACAGACATACATGTGGAAGATTATCCGGTCGAGTATTAATTATCACGCTCAAATTAGAACCCCTCAGCTATGTTAATCAACTAATAAGTTAATCAACTTATTACCCAGCCCTGCAGCGGGGACAGCAGATGCAGGGATCGTGGCACAGCTCGGCGATGCCCGGCTGTGGGGGGCACAGCATCCCTGTGGGGAGTGGGCAGCCCCCAGCCCTGCGGGGCTCTGGGACCCCCTTGCCTCCTGCCTGGGATAAGCAGTAGGAGAGCGGTGGGGAGCTGTGTGTGCCTGTGCTGGGCTGTGCTGAGGTTCCCTGTTTGCCTCGGGGCTGGTGGTCACGGTGTGAGGGGTGACATCTGTCCGGGTGCAGGGGCTGGGGGGGTGCTTCCCAGTGTCCAGCACGGGGGAAGACTGAGCCTGTTGGCAGAATCACAGGCGCTCTGGGGTCTTCACCTTCCTCACTGCCTTTAACTCTGGTTGGACGTCGCTGGTGCCATGAATGGATCTGGGCCGGCCCCGTGTTTCCATTTCTCTGTCCTCGCAGTCCAGCACAGGACAGAGCCTGGGGAGACAGGGACATCCGGGCCCAGGAGCCACCATCCCGCAGAACAGACAGGCTCCACACATGGGAACATCAAAACAGGACTAAAATTGTTCCCAAGCATAAGGGCAGCAATGCTCTTGAAAGGAACACCCTTAAGTGAGACCCTTCCCTCTGTGGGGATCTTCCCTTGCACCTGAGCAGCTGTTTCACATCCCACCAGGCAGCCTGTTCCCTTTGGGGTGATACACAGCTCCCATTTGTACTGTTTTGAGTTGGTTTTCCCCTTTTACAGCCAGCTGGGTCACACACACCAGGGTTCCTGAGCTCCTTCTGCCTGTGTGTTGTCTCCTCGGACCTCCGGCCACATTTATGGCTCTGCCCCAAAGTCCCGGCAGTTTATGATTAACCCCAGACCTGGGGATGCTAAGGAGGAGCTGTGTCAAGCAGGAGTGATGCCACATGGGCTCAGGACATTCCTCTCAGCCTCAGCCCCGGAATGCTTTGGGCTCGGATGGCATCGCGCCTGGCTCTCTGCAGGACACCAGGGTGCCTGTTGCCCCTGTCCCAGAGAACCTGCTGTCCTGGTGGGCTCCATCTCCAGTGTTTTCTTCCCCCTGGGTGTCACCTCCCTTTGTCCCCCATCCCAGCGCTGCTCTCCCCCTGCACTTTGGTTCATTTTGGGCCGTTTGGGCACTTTGGTCCATCTCCACACACGAGGGTCTGCTGAGCCCTGCCGCTGCCGAAGATGCGGAATGAACCGGGGCGGTGCTGGCACTCAGAGACCCGGGTAAAAGCCGTGTTGGCTCTTTCCAGGCAAGGGTGGGTGCTGGGGGGTTTGGGGCTTGCAGGGCGAAGGGGGCTGCACCCACTCTTTGCCCCCTGCTCCCTGCAGGACCTAGCCCAGCCTCAGGCCCCTGGGTTTGCCTCTGCCACAGCCATCCCTCATCTTTCCCTGCAAGGTTTGGGGGTTGACCTGAATTCACACTTGTTCCTACAGATTTGTTTTCTTGGAGTGTTTGCTCCTTCATTTTCCAGAGGAATAGTGGGGTGGTGAAGGTAGTCCGGCCCAGCATTGCTCAGTCCCGCTTCCCTTCTGTCCCCATCTGCATGTGTGAGTGCTGGGAACGGGTTTGTCAGCGCCTCAGAGCCTTTCAGGGTCTTCGCAAAGAGCAGATTTATTTTCTGCTATGCTGAGAATTAGCTCCCCTTTCTTCCTCTTCCCTCTGCCCCCGCTGGAAAGAGAGAGAATGCAGGGAAGAAGAAAGGATTTCCATCGCGGCGGTGATTGGCACAGCCCTGAATGAGAGGTCATTCCAGCCGGCTCTTTCTTTTCAGGGCCCTTTTTTCCTGCTCCCTGTATTCAGGCTGGCAGCATTCTCTCTTTTCAAAGCTCCTCTGTCTGTCTCTCTCTTCCCCCTCCTTTATTTTTCATCCCTTTTCTTTACTTTTGCTGTCTTTTCATTCTGTTTTTCTCCACCCCCTTGGGGCTCCATTTTTTTCTTTCCCTTTTCCTCTATTCAGTTCCTTTTTTTCTTCTCGCATCTCTTTTGAATAGCTCGGCTATTTTCGGAGAGGAAAGGGACTGTGCCGGGGAGAAGCCGTTACAGCAAGGAGGAACTTGAAAGTCTTTTCTTTCCCTGTTTATTTCATTTAAAAGCAAAAATTGTTTTCCAAGGCAGAGCGAGGGTTCTGTGTGGAGCCTTTGAAGCCAGGCTGGGACAGCAGCAGGGCTGGGGGCCCTCCCTGCTCCTGGCAGTGCCGCATACACAGTTTGGGACTGCCGGTCCCAAACCCCTGACGAACCCCTGGAGCACTGGGGGGGTCTGGGGTCGGTGCTGCCTTGGCGGGGCTCTGGGTGCTTGTGCTGCCAGAGGGGGTCCAGGCAGCAGCAGCCCCTCTCCCTCGGCTCACCCCACACCAGTTACCTGATTTAAAGGCTCTTCCTGCCCCTGGGGCTCAGGAGCAGCAGCATTTTTAGGGATGGCGTGGCCATAAGCTCTAAAGGCAGATCCTGGACCCCTCTGCTGCAACACATACCTGCGTGCACGTGGGTGGGAATGGAGGGGCCGTGTTTGTTCCAAAGGGGAATGGGGGGCTCACGCCATGGACCCCACGAGGAAACGTGGGATATGCCGGGACAGAGCGGTGTCAGGTGCCTGGTGTGCGGGGTGTGCCTTGGTCATGGTCAGTCACTGCACTCAGACCTGAGGGACACAGGGTGCCAGGCTTCAGTCAGGAAGAGTCTCATCCACATCCCTAAGGCCACGGTGATTCTGGTGGCTCTGAGGAAGCCCCTCGCTCAGCAGATGAGGCTGGTCCCAGCGTCACCGCTCCAGGTGCCACCAGCAGCTCCGCTCGCCGTCACTGCTCCCCTGGTGCCCTGGCACCATGCTCCGGGAAGGGCTCTGAGGGCAGAAGGGCTGGGAGATCAGGCCTGAAGCGTGATGGATTTGGTCTGCTAGGGAGGAGATGTTGTGCCCTGTGGCACAGCAACAGGAGCTCCTTGGGAAGGCAGGTGGGGCCAAGAAGAATCCCCTTCCCAAAACGCTCCCTGCCTGGGCACCACTCTGGGCATGAACCATCGGTGGCTTTGGTGCAGCTTCAGGGGGGCTTTGGTGCGGTTTTGATGCAACTTTGGTGAGGTTTTGGTGCAGTTTTGATGCACCTTTGACTGCTCACAGAGCAGAGGTTTTCCACCCCCTGGCTAGAGCAGAATGCTAGCTCCAGCATTTGCTCTGGTTCAGCCCATGCGAAGTTCCCTAAAGAGACCTCCCCAGAGCAGGGACAGCGCTGGTGGCCACGGGCCTGCTGCTTTGGGCTCCTGGTTGTGCCACAACAAACACAGGAGTCTCGTGGAAGTGACCCCGAGTCAGAGCCAGGCTCCCTGCTCCTTCTCACTGTCCCCGGAGCCCAGAGCAGCCTGTGTTCCTCCCATCTTTCCATTACCCCCATGGCCAGATGGATGCAATCAGGAACTCTGTTTTTCAGGAAACCCCTTTTCCCCATGAATTTTAGTCTCCCCTTGTTTTGATATAACACAGAAGTTGAGGGTGATCTATGGCACAGGAGCTGCTGGATTCTATGCTGGCCGTGTTGAGATCATGGAGTCATGGAATCCCAGATTTGGAGGGACCTCAGGGATCACCTGGTCCAGTCTTTTTTGGAAAAAGTCCAGACTGGACAAGAGGGGGCTGGAGGTCATGGCTGCCAGGTGCTGGAGAAGGGGTGGCAGAGCACTGTCACCCCATCGTCCTCGGCCGAGAGGCACTTTAGGGTGTGGGCAGGGGTCCTGTGCCAGGCACGTGGGCTGCAGGAGGGTAGGAGCGGGGCCAGGGCCCAGTGGTTAATTAAATAGATCATTTCTTTAAAGTGAGATTCAAATAATTGTAACCCTGAGATAGAGAAGGCATTGGAGGAGATGAAAAGGGAGAGACAGGGAAAGGAAGCAAAGGACAGAGGTTCAGAATGGAGAGGGAGATTAGGAGAGAGATGAAAGAGAGAGGAGAAAGATAAGAGGGAGAGAGGGGACAGATCTCGGCGCGAGATGGGCGTTGCCAGGGAAACGGGAAGAATGAGGGAGCAACTGGAGGGATGGAGGAGCAGAGGATACTGGGGGTGGGGAGCGAGGGATGGAGGAACAGAGGGATGGAGGCTGGCAGGATGGAGGGGCAGAGGGATGGAGGAACAGAGGAATAGAGTAGCAGAAGGATAGAGAAGTGAGGGATGGAGGAGTGAGGGATGGAGGAGAAGAGGGATGGAGGCTGGAGGGATGGAGGAGCAGAAGGATAGAGCCTCAGTGTCAGAAGGAGGAAAAAGTGGATTTCCAGCAGAACAGGAAGCAGGAGTGGGATGTCACCGCTTAGCACAGGTGCCTGTGTGCTGGGAGCAGCATTTGGGATGGCAGCTCTGTCCCTCCGCAGTGAGCGGCCGCAGCACCTGCTGTCCTTAGCCTGACCCTCTCACCCCAGTTCCCACTGGTGGGTCCCATATCCCTGGGCAGATAATGGAGGAACCAGGCAGCTCTGTGCTCCACACACTTTTGTTCTGCAGCACCGGTAACCTCTGGTTATTTGAAAGCCATTCCCTTTTCCCTCCCAGTCAGAGTTTGCCAATAACCATACACCTTCAAAGGGGTAAATATTTACCTTTGATCGATGGACACAGTGGTCAGAGTGAGAATACCCCAATTCCATGGAATATTTTCAGAGGAAGCACCCGTGAAGAGGCTGAGGAGGGTTTGATGTGCTCTGATAACCCCCGCTCCTCCGTGAGCCCTTGTCTGTCCCAGAGCCTCACTTTCCCCAACCTGGTTTTCCACCTGCTCTTATTAAAAACATTATCAACATCCCGCTGCAAATCCCAGGTTGAGTCCTTTGTTTTGTGAAGCCAAAGCCCCCAAAGACTACTCTTCCTCCACCCAGAAGCACTTCAGTGGCACACGTGATGTCACGTCTGTCACCGGTTGGAGATTGCAGGGAGCGGCCGCTCTCTGATCCACTGACAGTGGAGGTTTCTTTTTTCTGGAGAAGTTTTCCTTAAAACAAAAGTTTTCCTTTAAAAATGTAGTTTGATGGTATCTGGTTTGGAGACACCGGCTGAATTTAAACAGGCGTTTGTTTTCTGTGGCAGCAGCACCTGGCCCCCCTGGCTCCTGCCCGTTTCTCAGAACTTTGGCTCAGTTTTACAGCAGTTCCTCTGTATCAGGGTCAGTTCCGGGGCAAGAAGTGCCAGTTTCGGTTCTGCCACGGTGTCTGGAGCCACTCTGTGGGTCAGCCCCTGGCACACACCACCAACACAGAGCCAGGGCCGGGCAGTGCGGCCGAGGTGACCCCCAGATCCTTGGGCTGGTGCAGGACAGACACGCTGGGTCAGGTTTAGGAATAATTGTCGTCGTGATTTTCAGGAAAACAACATTTTTGTGTTTGGAATTGTGAGGGGTTGAGCAGCTTTATGTGAAATCTGCAGGCAAGATGAAAGCCTGTTTTTCCCCTTTATTAAATTTAAATGAAGGCTGCTTTTGAGAAAGAAAGGAAAATAAAATCAAAGGTTTTCTCACAAATATCAGATCCATTATCAGCCATTTTCTGGTAAAAAGTCTCGAACAGTTTTCTGCCTCCTTCCCCAGTGAGACCCCCCCCATGCCCAGGGTCTCACTTTGTCCTGGGGCTCAATCCTGTGCCTTGGGAGCTTTTCCCCCAAGGTCTGTGCCACATCATCTGTCCCCAGGGAACCTCCTGGGATCCCCCGGGCACTGGCAGCAGAGGGTCTGCAGAAGGGTCCTGCAGAGAGCCCTGTCGTGGGGGTCCTGCAATGGGGGTCCCACACAAGGGACCTGAAATAGGAGTCCTACAAAGGGAGTCCTGCAATGGGGATCCCACACAAGGGACCTGAAATAGGAGTCCTGTAAAGGGGGGTCCTGCAATGAGGGTCCCACAGAGGGTCCTGCAAAGGTTCCTGCAATGGGGGTCCTGCAAAGGATTTTACAAAAGGGTCCTGCAGTAGTTGTCCCACAATGCGAGTCCTGCAAAGGGGATAGCCAGGAGCAAGTCCTAAATGTCCTCTTTCCCATGGCACCAGGCTTGTCAGGCAGCCTGGGAACCCGTGCAGGGGGCCAGGTGACTTAAACTGCTACTGGTGCCAGCTGGGCTCTGGCACCTGCTCAGGTGGCTGCACTTGCCCTGACGAGCTGAGATAAGACAGAGCAGTGGCAGCAGGGTGGGCTCCTGCGTGCCTGGTGGGTGTTGCTGCTCTTTGGGAGAGCTGAGAGGTAAATCAATTCCCCAAACCCTTTGGATTTTGGATAGCTGGGTCTCCCTTCCCTGCAGGAGTGGTTGGGTGAGAGTTGGTGAATGCTGCTAGCCTCTGGGTGGGTGAGGGGAGCCGGGCACGGAGCCAGCTGGAAAACAAGGGTCGTTGGTCACTAATGCCTCCCTGGAGGCTGCCAGGGCAGCTGGAGCCGTGGTCCCTCCCAGAGCTGCTCCTGTGGGGCTGTGGCTGGGATGGCTCTGAGGGTGTCTCCTTTAGCTCAGACCTTTTTGGGTCTCAGGTGTTACAGGCAAACCTGCGGGTGCAAAGGTGAGGCCTCTGTGGAGCAGATGTAACATTTTCGTGCCGCTCGATTGAGGATTTGCCAGGTTCTTATCTCTGGAGCGGTGACACTGGCCAAGGGACCAGGTGGGGGGTGGCACAAGTGATTGGGCAAGTGGGTGAAACCAAGGGAGGTAAAACAGCCGAGGGAAGGGAAACGTGTCCACAGACACGGCTCTTAGCCTGGTGGCTGGAAAATCTGGAATCCAGCAAGGAATGTGCTGGGAGTGGGGAGCCTGTTGTGCAGATGCTGCTGCCAGAGGGACCCAGTGAGGAGTATTTGGGGGGCTAATCATGGAACGAGAGAGGAAAATAAAGATAAAATAGCACAAAGAAGTGAAAGCCATAAAAAAACTTACTTTAAGTGACCAGGTGGTGAGCAAGGAGCTGGTGGAGGCTCTGAGGGGGGCAGCCAGGGCAAGGGAGGGCAGGGTCTGCAGGATGTGCCAGGACCTTCCCAGATGTGTTGGGAAAGATGGGAGGAGAGATTGCACCAAAACTAAACCTTGGAGTGGGAGGAGAAATGATGAAAGAAACCCAAATTTCACAACCCCAAAGGATCAGGGACAGCAGCCACCACTGCTGGCCCCCAGTGCGTCCATCCTGCGGTGTTGGGGAGGGGAGAGGTGGATGAGTGGACTGGGAGCTCGGCACATGCCACTGGCAGAGGGGACATTGGCAAGTGTGTCTGTGTGACCCTCCCCACGTGGGAAGAGGATGGGCAGGGGAGAGTCTGCATCGGGAAATGAGCTGGAGGGACCCGAGCCTGGCCCAAGGGGCTGGACTTGAAAACGAAAGGTTATTAAGGCCTGTAGGAGGGTTTGGTTCCCAGCAGCAGCGCCGGAGAGGAACCCTGAGCTTGGTGGGTGAAAGCCTGCATGTGCAGCCACAGGTCTGGAGGTCTAGGCTGGGGAGGAGGAGGAGTGGGAGGAGGTGCTTGTGTCACTGCTGAGATCGGCACTGGGACAGGATTCTCTGCAGTGTTCGGGAGCTCTGCGTGCTCCAGCCCTGGGCATCGTCCTGCTCCCGGGGCAGCGGCTGTGGCAGGGCTGTGCTCCATCACAGCAATGGGCCCCAGGCCTCTGCCCTGGCTGCCTGAACAAGGCTGGAAGCAGCTCCCTTGGAGCACAGAGGTGCTGGCAGTGCTCTGCTCTCCGGGGTGTTGGGAGCTTCCCGGGGCAGCTGAAATACATGACCCCGCCTCACTTGCCCAGTGTATTGGGAAACGGTGTTTCCAGCCGCCTTGGCAAGTCCCGAGGCGTGAACAGGGAAGTGAGAGCGGGAAGTGAAACAGCTGCCTCTGCCCTGTTCCTGCTTCCCTGTGTGGTGTTTGTGCAGCTGCAGCTCCGGAGCGCCGCGGCCTCGGACAGCAAATCTTCTATACTGTGTGCCAGGGCTCGTGTGTCCAGTGGAGACAAGTGCAGAGAGGTTTGTGCAGCACAAGGCTTTGGTTTCCCCGCTGAGGAGGAGAGCTCATCCCCTTTCCCAGTGCCCAGAGTAGGAATCCACATTTGCTTTCCCCTAAAAGCCTCTGGTTTGAGGTGGTTGTAACTGGGGAACGTGGGAGTGCGTTGGTCTTGCAGCCGCCTTGTCTCGTGGTGCTTGTTTTGGGGGGCAGAGACCCCTCTGCAATGCTGGGGAGCCCACTGACCCCTCTGCCGAGCTGGGGAGCCCACTGACCCCTCTGCCACGCTGGGGACGTGGGCAGAGCAGAGCAGAGCTGGGTCCCCTCTCCCATGTCCCTTCTGCCTGCAGTGGGCAGCTCAGGGGCCCCATGGAGCCCCACGAGAAAGGGGGTCCCAGCTGGTGGGGTACGGCCCCGGGGCTGTTCAGTGCACGCCCGCAGCCACCTCCCTGACTGATCCCTTTCTTCCTCCCAACCCTCCTCCTCTTCCCGCCACCGCCCTCCCCCACTCCTTGCTTTGTTTCGCTGCCTCTGCACTAGTCCTCCCCTCATCCCCTTCCTTCTCCTCCTTCTCCCACCCCCATCCTCTTCCTCTCCGTCTCCTCCCTGCAGCCTGAAGACGCCCCTCCCCTCCATTCCTGTCCCTCCAGCCCCTGATCCCTGCCCGCTGGCTCTCCGGGGTGCTCGGGCAGGGGAAGGGGTGTCCGGGCAGATGGGGGTACTTGGCTGAGACCATCCTCCCGCCTGCCTCCACAGCATCCCCCTGGCAGCTCAAGCCTGGGCAGGGTCCCCTCACCGGGTGTGTCTGACCCTGGGCCAAGAGTCACCAGAGCTGTGGCCAGTGCCAGCCCCGTGGTGGCCCAGCACGTGGGAGGGAACTGAAGAGGGCCCCCGTACCCCATATGTCTGCGGGCAGCCAAGCCCCTGTGGTTGGTGCTGCTCCCCTTCTCTGTCTTTCCTTGCGCTGGTTCTTCACCTTCCCCATCATCCCATCCTCTTCCCTGTCCCGTCCCGTGTGCTGTGGCTGGTTTGGGCACACACGGCACCGGCATGAGGGGACAGCTGGGGCCATGCAGGAGTCGGCAGGAGCTGGCAGCCGCCTGCAGCACGGAGAGGCCAATGTCCCCGGCCATGCTCAGTGTCCCCGTAGCCGACCTGGCTGAAGGGATGATGCCCAGGCACTGTGGGGTTTCCCTGCTCCAAAGTGGAGGTTCATCCCACGATCTCCTCATGCTGGGCAGATTCTCCTGGGATTGTGACAGGATCTGGCTCAGAATTTATCCCTCTTTTACCTCCCCCGCAGGATTTCTTTGTTGTAGCTGCAGGAATAATTGTATTTAGCAGAACACTCCTTCAGCGGGGGGAAGCGGCAGGGAAGCGGCGCATCCCTGCCTGTCCTCACTGGCTGCTGGGGGGGAGGATGCTGCGGTGGTGCTGGGACCCCCAAGCTGAGTGTGCCAGCCACCAGTGCTGAGCCCAGCACAGCCTCTGCCTGTGCCTGGGCCCACTGCTAGGCAGGCTGTGTCCCGATGGTCCTGCTGGGTCTGGGCCCCGTCCCTCATGCTCCCCGTGCCCTGTGCTGTTGCTGCTCCTGCCAGAGCTCAGAGCTGCACTCAGCTGTGACCAGTTCCCAAACTGTGCGGGCACTTGTTCCCTGGAGTCACTCCTGGGAGCTTGAGGGCATGCAAGCAGCCAAACCCCAGCCCCAGGAACTAATAGCCCATTCAGAGAGGCTGACAGTGGGCACGGATCCAAGCTTCCCTGCTCCTCCCTAGAGTGGAAACCCCTGGAGCCACTCCGTCCCCGCGTCCTGGGGTGTATGGTGCTGGGGGCTCACGCTGGCATCACCCGTGTCAGTCTGGGGTTCACTAAGGAAAGAAGTGACAGCTGGAATGAGCCCCTGTGGCACGGTGTCTGTGCTGGTGGGTGCCGGGGGCTCACGGCCGTGTCTCTCCCTCCTCAGCCATGACAGCGTAGGCCGGCGGCGAGAGATGAATCGGTTCAGCGAGTGCGGGACGCAGACGGATGCAGTGGTGGTGCTGTCCCTGGCACAGGCTGCGGTCCTAGGCCTGGTGTCCGATAATGAGCTGCTCGGGGCCACCGTCACCCCTACTGGCTTCTTCCCGGGGCTGGCCGGGGAGCAACTGGACAATGCCACCATGGAGCCTGGGGAGCCTGAGGGGGAGGAGCAGGCGCCTGGGGATGGGCAGGATGAAGACACCCTGGAGGCAGAGTCCTCCCTGGAGAAGCACGCCCGGAGGAGGAAGAGGCCACCTGTGAGGCTGGTGCCCAAGGTCAAGAGTGAGAAGGCAGAGGTGGAGGCTGAGCCGCCATACAACGCGTCCGTCCCCGGGGACGAGGAAGGCGAGGGGCAACACGGCCATCCGCCCCAGCCCCCAGAGCCTGGCCAGGAGTCGGCGGTGCAGAGCGGTGCCATGAAGATGATCGACCTGGGCACCTTCAGCAGGAAGCCCCGACGCCTGCGGCACCTGCGCCGGCATCGGGAGCTGGAGGGCACCGAGCGCCGGCGCAGGGGCGGTGACCTGGCCAGCGGCACTGTGGGGGCCCCGCAAACCGTGGGCACCTTCGAGGCGGGCGTCCCATCCCCTGGTGAGGCGGAGGCCCCTGCGCCGGCATCCCCCGAGCAGGTGAAGAGCGAGCAGGGCTGTGGCTGGCAGGAGCCGGGGGAGCTGGAGGCGGCCGGCGGCACCAGCGAGCACAGCAGGAAGGCGCAGCTGGACCGGCTGGACATCAACGTGCAGATCGACGACTCCTACCTGGTGGAGGCGGGGGACCGCCAGAAGCGCTGGCAGTGCCGCATGTGCGAGAAGTCCTACACCTCCAAGTACAACCTGGTGACCCACATCCTGGGCCACAACGGCATCAAGCCCCACTCCTGCCCACACTGCAACAAGCTCTTCAAGCAGCCCAGCCACCTGCAGACCCACCTGCTGACCCACCAGGGCACGCGGCCCCACAAGTGCGGGGTGTGCAGCAAAGCCTTCACTCAGACCAGCCACCTGAAGCGGCACATGCTGCTGCACACCGACATCAAGCCCTACAGCTGCCGCTTCTGCGGCCGCGGCTTCGCCTACCCCAGCGAGCTGAAGGCGCACGAGGTGAAGCACGAGAGCGGGCGCTGCCACGTGTGCGTGGAGTGCGGGCTGGACTTCTCCACGCTCACCCAGCTGAAGCGGCACCTGGCCACGCACCAGGGCCCCACGCTCTACCAGTGCCTGGAGTGCAGCAAGTCCTTCCACTACCGTAGCCAGCTGCAGAACCACATGCTGAAGCACCAGAACGTCCGGCCCTTTGTCTGCACCGAGTGTGGGATGGAGTTCAGCCAGATCCACCACCTCAAGCAGCACTCACTCACGCACAAGGTAGGGGCTAAGGGTCCTCTGGGGTGCTGCCCTCATCGTGCCCAGAGGAGATGTGCCAGCGCTGGATGTGGGTGCTGGCGGAGAGGAGTGTCCCAGTGCCCCCAGTCTTGGGAGGAGGTGGGTGGTGCAGGTGGGCAGGAGCACCTGTGGCTGGCAATAGCTGGGGTCGCTGACATGCAGTGCGGGGGTCCCTGGGACCCAGCCCCTGCCCTTCTGGGGCTTCCCTTCCTCAGGGAGGGAGTTTTAGACCTGCTGCAGGGTAACCTGGGGGGTCCTGTCCAGGAGCTGTCACAGCCCCTCTGGGCAGGCCGTATGTGCGTGTTTGCCCTTTTCCAGGGGCTCTTTAATGGGGAGCAATTGGGCTGAGCCCCAGAGCGGAGCTGGCACCCGGCTGCACTTACAGAGCCTGTCCAGCCCCCACTCGCAGCCCCTGCATGTTGCTGGGCTCACGCCAGGCTGGGCTCTCAGATATACTCCATGCTGTGCTCAGCACAAGGAACCCATCCGTTGCCCACGGGGTCCCTTCTCCATTCTTGGCACCGCTCGTGTGTCCCCAGTGCCCGGGGGCCTGCCCAAGCTCCCCCCCGGCCCACAGCTCTCTCACCCCTGGCAGGGCGTGAAGGAGTTCAAGTGCGAGGTGTGCGGGCGGGAGTTCACGCTCCAGGCCAACATGAAGCGGCACATGCTGATCCACACCAGCGTCCGGCCCTACCAGTGCCACATTTGCTTCAAGACCTTTGTGCAGAAGCAGACGCTCAAGACCCACATGATTGTGCACTCACCGGTGAAGCCGTTCAAGTGCAAGGTACCAGCGGGACTGGGGGGCTGATGGAGCCGGGGATGGGGGAGCACAGGTCCTGCTGTGCCCCCCAGGAATGCGGCCAGGCCGAGCCCTTGGGCATGGAAGTGGCTTTGTGATGCCTCCCTTGCTCGGGCGTGGAATATCTGCTCCAAGCTGTGATGGGAGCATTGCTTGAGATGAAATGACAGCCAGTGCCTCTCTCTGACCAGTGCTGGATGCTCTGGAGCTCCCAGCAGCATCAACATTGCATCCCCAAGCCCCCCACACAGAGCGGGAGGAGGGAGGGAGCCCCATTACTCTTGGTGGGAGCCACAGGGGACCCTGGGGGCCAGGTCTGCGCTGCAGAGCCTCTGGCAGCTCTGGGGGCTGACTGCGGGCACGCTGCCGGCAGGTCTGCGGGAAGTCCTTCAACCGCATGTACAACCTGCTGGGGCACATGCACCTGCACGCCGGCAGCAAGCCCTTCAAGTGTCCCTACTGCTCCAGCAAGTTCAACCTGAAGGGCAACCTCAGCCGGCACATGAAGGTCAAGCACGGGGTGATGGACATCAGCCTGGACAGCCAAGGTGGGTCCCCGGCGCGGACTGGGCATTGTGACTGCCCCCAGCAGTGCCCATAGCACTGGGAGCTGGGCTGTGCCGTGCTGGCTGTGGCAAGTTTGTGTCTTCTCACCCAAGGGCTACCCCCACAAGTTGCCCACATCAAGCAGGGCTGTGGCTCCCAGGGAGTTTTGGGCTCCAAACCCGGGGAGGGGGGAGCTGCTGGCCCCAGCCCTCCCCACAGGTCCATCACTCTGTGTCCCTGTGCTGACTCCTAGATGCCATGATGGAGCTGGCTGGGGCTGACCACGCCGAGCTGGATGGCCAGCAGGAGATGGATGACTTCGAGGAGGAGAACTCTTACGGCTACGGGGCTGTGGGCAACCCCCCGGACGAGCACACGCTGGCCGAGCAGGCCATGAAGGAGATGGCCTACTACAACATGTTGTAGCCAAGGCTGGTGGGGCTGTGGGGGCTTGGTGGGGTTAAGAGGGGCTGCAGCACCAAGCCAGGCCCCCCAGAGCTGGAGGGATGGCTTCCACTGGGCTTGGGGAACACAGGGATGTCCAGAAGCCTTTGCTGGACCTGCCTTGGCTCTGTTGCCACCCCCCTGCCCCTGCCTGCACCCTGCACCTGGTGACTTGAAGCTGCAGGCAGGGGAGGCATGACCCAGCAGATCACTGAATGAGTAAGGATGGAAGGGGCTGCTGTGGAGCAAGATGATGAGCATCACTAATTATTCTACCTCCTGGGTCCCCCCCCTCGGCTGCACAGGGGTTCCCCCTGACGGGCAGAAGCCCCTGCCCGCATGAGGAGGTGGGTTTGCATTTCGCACTCACCCCGGGGCTCCCTGTGTCAGGCCCTGGGATGCAGAACAGAGTATTTTCGTAGCTCGGGGCGCAGTCAGCGCCCACAGCTCCGGGTCTGGAGCTGCAGCCAGCGGTGGATCCGGGGGAGGCAAACCCAGCCCAGCCCCAGCAAATGATGGTATTTTGAAAGTAATTTATTTTTTTCAGATGTGCCGCGTGGTTGGATTTATCTTTTCACCGAGTTCAGTTCCCTTCAACCAATGTGCTTTGTAAACCCGTGTAAGCTGTGTGGTCTGTGTGGGGACAGGGGGTTGTGAGGGGCTGAGGACCAGAGCGGGGTCCCGGGCAGAGCCCCCCACTAAGGAGCTGGCACCCCCTCCTTGCCCCCCAGCTGCTCTGGGGCTCGAGGAAAAGGCTCTCACTGGGGCAGCCCGTGAGGTGGGGGCTTGCCTCCTCCATGCCCAGGGATTTGGCAGGGAAGCAGCCGGGGCACTGCTGAGTCTGGGACCACTCTCTGGGCTCTTCACTCTCCCTGCTGTGGGGCAGAGGACTCGCAGCACCCACAGCATTGCCCCCCAAGTGTGCCCAGAGCTGGGTAGGGTCCTGGCAGGCATCAGGACCTGCGGACCAGCCAGGGCACAGGGTCTGGGACAGCCGTGCTGACCCCACGCACACCCTACACTTTGTCAGCGGCTGTGTTCCCTGAGGCTGAGCACCATCTCCCCCATCCCCAAAAGCCCTGGGGTGGTTCTGGGTGTGGCACCACTCACTCCCCCACAAGGCAGTGTGCCTACTACCCCTGCACCCACCTTTTTCCCCCCCACTATCATCCAGCCTTGGGGCAGAATGGAGGTGGCCACAGCCTTGGCCAGCCCCGGCCCCTCCTCAGCATGGCAGGGCTGTGGATCCCCACGTGCTACCTTCAGGCCAACGCCAAAATGCTGGAGTGCATGGCCCCCCCAGGCTGGCAAGGCTGAGCTGAGGGGTCTGGCTGCCCCCCGTGCCCACACTGTAAAGCTGTGCCATATGACTGTGCCATGGCTGGGGAGATATTTAATGGCACCACACGGTTCTGGAGTACACAAAT
>VZTA01001583.1:330-12125 GCA_013398855.1 Mohoua ochrocephala | reverse complement strand
GCGGCCAGTGCTGCCGGTCCTGGCGGCGCTGCTGCTCTCGGCGGCTCCGGAGCCTGTCCCGCGGGTCAGCCTGCCCTACGGTGAGTGTCCGCTGACCTTCGGTGGGTGGGGGTCCGCCGGCACCGGGGGAGGGAGTCAGCACCCGCCGAGGGCTCCGGCTGGCGTCTCCCCCGGGGCGGCGGAGCGTCCCGCGTCCCCCCGGGCTCTCTACGCCGCGTGGAAACGCCGTGTGACACTGCCGAGGCTGCACAGCCCCGCCAGCTCCCCAGGACACGGGGAACCCTCTGTCCGCGGGACATGGAGCAAGGGCTGGGGCAGAGCCCCGGGGATGCTGCGGGGTGTAGGGACACGCACCCCTGTGTCCAGACCGCACCGAGGGTGGGCGTGTCTGGGGCACCCAGGGGTACTCGTGCCTCCGCAAGCAGGGCAGCCGCGTTCTGTACAAGATGGGGTGGGCTGAGCCGGCCGGGGGGACTCTGCCCGTGGGCTCCCTCCCTGCTCAGTATGTCTCTGGGGTGGGGGACACGCCACAGCCCCTCACTGTGCAGTGCTCGGCTCCGGACAGCTCTGAGCCCCACTGCAGCCACTTGTCAGCCGCATGTCCCCAGAGTGCTGGCGGCTGCACTGGGCAGGGGCCAGGGAAGGACATCCAAGAGGGTGCTGGGCCAGGGCAGAGCTGTAACGAGTGGGGGGCCTGGTTGCAGCCCCCTCCTGCCCTGCAGATCCCCCCAGCAGCTGGCACAGGGTGGACGAGCAGTGGGGCACGCTGCTTGGGCTCAGCCCTGGCAGCTGTGCCATGTGGGGGAGTCATCCGCTTCTGTGCTGCCAGAAGGTGGCTGGATCCAGCTGCTGCTGGCCAGCAAAACCCATCCCATCCTGTGCTGGGTGGCCTGGGAGGGTGCCATGGTTTGGGCAGCTGGGAGCGCTCCCTGGCTCAGCATGCTGCAGCTCACTGGTGTAGATGTGGCCCCACCACATGCTCCCATGACCGCTGGCCACGGCCGTGGTGGCACCAGCAGATGTGGGACCTGCTGAGCTGGATAGGAGGCTGGGACCCAGTGAGACAACCAGCTCGGCATCGTGCCATGCTGTGCTGTACCGTGTTGAGCCACGCTGCCTGGCCCTGCCTGCACAGACCGGTTCTGCCCCGTGCTCCGCACACCCGTAAGGCTGCGGGAGCTGTGGGGCTGCAGCCACGGGCAGTGCCTGGGGATCCCGGCCTGGACCCCGACGATGCCGGAGGAGCTGGGCGGGGAGCACGGGCCAGTGGCCAGTGTGTGCCTGGTGGTGGCTCCCATGGAGCGCGGCCGCGTGGGGCTGCGGTTGGTGGGAGGGAGGAGCTGGGAGCTGCTCCCCTGGGAGCACTGGATGTGCCTGCAGCAGGTTTGTCTGGAAGAAGCA
Organism: Mohoua ochrocephala; assembly: GCA_013398855.1. NCBI lineage: Eukaryota > Metazoa > Chordata > Aves > Passeriformes > Acanthizidae > Mohoua > Mohoua ochrocephala. The sequence continues at coordinate 10,724 of VZTA01001583.1, read as the reverse complement.
GGTCTTGTCCTGACAGGTCCCTGGCAGCCACACCAGCAGCTAGCTCCCCATGCCGGCACAGCTCTGCAAGGCACAGGGGCCCCTCTGCTGCCGTGCCCACCACGGGCGGCATCACCCTGCCACTGGCATGCAGGACCCCTCACAGGGGGATGCCCCGGGGTATCGGCTTCCTCCTCTCTGCACCACTGGGAGAGCTGGGCTGGTGTTTTGGCCACCTGAGCCCCCTCGGTATGGGGGAGATGCTGCCCCATCTAGAGGCATCTGGGGTTTGTGGAGCAATGGGAGGTGAGAGCCACGGGGTCCCACCCCACAGCACCATTGCCCCACAGATCCTCAAGCCCTCACACTGACTCTCACCAGGCACGGCCTGGCAGGAGCTCCGGGGTTATCCTGGTGGGACTCTGGGAGCAGGCAGGGGGTTGGGGGAGGTCAGGGAGTCCCCAGAGTGTCAGAGGTCAGGGAGTTGGCAGCGTGAGTCAGCCCGACGTGTCCCGCTCGCACAGCCAGGCCCTCTGATTCAGAGCAGCGGGAGGAGAGGAAGGGCTTCCGGGGCCAGGCCACCCACGCGGGACAGGACGGGACGGGATGGGATGGAACAGGACGGGCGCTCCCTGACTCAGCATGGCCACTGCCCCGTGTCTGGCATGGACTGAGCCCCGTGGGCCGGTGTGGACAGCACCAGGTTGAGCCCCACATCCAGCACCCGCAGCACTGGGCTGAGCCCTGTGTCTGGCAGAGGCTGAGCCCTTTTGGGCTGGGGCAGGAAGATACTCCCAGCCCTCATCTCCCCCTCCTGTGATGTTAGGGTCCCTGTGGGCCTAGGCTGGGCTGAGCCTCCCATGCTGCAGGGCTGAGCTCTAGGGCTGGACGTGGCTGGGCAGCTGCCCCAGTGCTAGGCAGGGCTGTTGTGGTGTCCTCAGGGCCGGGACACGGCTGTGCCTCGTGGGTGCCCTCGGGCACCATCGCGGCCCTGCGCAGTTCTCTGCTGTGTGCGGTGCCACGTGTGTCTGGCAGTGTGGCCAGAGCCGGATCTGGCCCTGGCTGCTCCGGGTGGGTGGCATGGCCAAGGGGCCGGGCAGAGGGGCAAGGAGCAGCCGTGGTGCAGGGTCCTGGGGGTCAGGTGCCAGCACGAGGCTGATGCCTGTCACTCTTGCCCCACAGACTCGGCCGAGAGAGTAGTGCGGCGCTTTGAGGCACCTGGTGTGTCCAACTACACGGCCCTCCTGCTGAGCCCGGACGGTGGGACCCTCTACCTGGGGGCGCGGGAACTGCTCCTCACCCTCAACACCAGCAACTTCCAGCCCAGCTCCCCAGTTCGTAGGGTGAGCCCAGGGATGGGCTGGGCTGCCCTTGGGGAGGGAGGGGGCACCCAACTAGCTGGAGTGCAGGGGATCCCCTCCCTGCCAGCGTTTCGGGTCTGTGTGAGCCATCGCTCATTCAGGAGCAACTGCCCCAGAGCAGGATGTTTGAGGTGGGGAGGATGTGGTTGCTGTAAACGAGCCCAAGGAGGGTGTGCGTGGACCAGCCAGGGTCACAGGAGGGCTCCCAGTGACTGTCCCTTCTCCACAGCTGCTGTGGAGTGCAGATGAGGAGAAGAAGAGGCAGTGTGTGTTCAAGGGCAAGGACCCCCAGGTGAGCCCCATTGCCAGCAGGCATCGGGGGCTGTGGTGGGAGTGGGCAGTGCCCTGTGCAGGGTGGGTGTGGGTGAGATAGCTGAGCCAAGGGCTGAGTTGTGTCCTCTGACCCCCACAGAGGGACTGTCACAACTACATCAAGCTGCTGCTGCAGCTGAACAGCACCCACCTGTACACCTGTGGCACCTGCGCCTTTAGCCCGGCCTGCGCCTACATTGTGAGTACAGGAACAGGATCCCCCGCGGGTCCTCCCGTGCCATCAGGGCCCTGCACTGGTGGGGTCCTTGGCACTGGGACAAGTGCTGCTGGCTCACAGCCTCGTCCTGCTGCAGAATGTGCAGCACTTCAGCCTGGAGCGGGACGCGTCGGGGAAGGTGGTACTGGAGGACGGGAAGGGACGCTGCCCCTTTGACCCTGAGTACCGCTCCACAGCTGTCATGGTCGGTAAGGCACGACACCCTGGGACCCTCGCCCTTCCTCCCTGCGCTGCCTCGGGACCCTTGGCCTCCCTGCGCCACCCTGGAACGCTCACCCTCCCTGCAGTGCCCTGGGACTTTTGCCCTCCTCCCTGTGCCTCCCCCTCCCTGCGTCTGCCCGGCCGAGCTGAGCCAAGGCCAGGCTATCACAGACCCCAGCAGGAAGCAGGGCCGTGCTGGTGGCGCGTGGCAGGTCCCAGCGGGAATATGTCTTTGGCAGACGGCGAGCTCTACGCCGGGACCGTCAGCAACTTCCAGGGCAATGAGCCGACCATCTCCCGCAGCCAGGAGAGTCGCATCGCCCTCAAGACCGAGAACTCCCTCAGCTGGCTGCAAGGTGAGTGCCGGGGCTGGCACGGCTGGTCGGGGTCCCTCTCCCCCCCATGGTGTGGGAGGCGAGGGACGGGGCCAGTGGTGCTGAGGGTCCTTGTGCCCCCAGACCCAGCGTTCGTGGGCTCAGCCTACCTGCGGGAGAGCCTCCCTGTCGGCAACCCCGAGGGCGACGATGACAAGGTCTACTTCTTCTTCAGTGAGACCGGGAAGGAGTTCGACTATTTCGAGAACACCATCGTCTCCCGCATCGCACGTGTGTGCAAGGTGGGCTTAGGGCAGCAGGGGTGTGCGGGGGCTGTGCCTGGGGTGTGACTCACTGCTGGGGCAGGGGGGGAATGTGGTACCATCCTGCATATCTCCAGCCCTTGGTGCCTGGACCCCTGCTCCCTTCACTCAGCCCGTGGGGTTCCCTGCGGCCATGGCCATGGCATCACACCCTGACCCTCTGTGCCGTGCAGGGGGACCAGGGCGGGGAGCGCGTGCTGCAGCGGCGGTGGACAACGTTCCTGAAGGCACAGCTGCTCTGCTCACACCCTGAGGACGGGTTCCCCTTCAACGTGCTGCAGGACATCTTTGTGCTCACCCCGGGCGAGCTGCGCTGGAGGGAGACACTCTTCTACGGTGTCTTCACCTCGCAGTGGTGAGCGGTGGGGACCTAGGGCAGCACGGGGGGCTCGGCAGAGCCAGGGCCTGATCTTGCCGTGGGCTCTGCCTCTCCCCACCAGGAACAAGGGCGGACTGGGCAGCTCGGCCGTCTGCGCCTTCCCCATGCGCAGTGTGCAGCACGCCTTCGGCGGGCTCTACAAGGAGGTGAACCGCGAGACGCAGCAGTGGTACACGGACACCGGCCCTGTGCCAGAGCCCCGGCCAGGCATGGTAGGTGGCCCCTTGGCGCCCGCCCGAGCACGGGGCACAGCACTGCCCCCGTTGCTCTCCTGGTCCCAGTGGTTGCCACAGCACGGTACCCACCCCCTTCCCCAAGCCCTGCTGAACCTTCCTTTCCCTGCAGTGCATCACCAGCCACACACGGCACATGAAGATCAACTCGTCGCTGCAGATGCCAGATCGGGTGCTGAACTTTATCAAGGACCACTTCCTGATGGACAGCCCCGTGCGCAGCCAGCCGCTGCTGCTGCAGAGCCACCGGCGCTACCAGCAGATCGGCGTGCACCGTGCGCAGGGCCTGCACAACACCTACGATGTCCTCTTCCTGGGCACGGGTGGGTGCAGGCGGGCTCTGGCGGGGCAGGGTGCGTGCCAGGCGCCCCGGCCCTGTTCAGCACGGCCCCTCTGTTTGCAGACGACGGGCGGCTGCACAAGGCCGTGCGGGTGAACCACGGCGTGCACATCATTGAGGAGATCCGCCTCTTCCCTGCCGGGCAGCCCATTCTCCAACTGCTGCTGGACCAGGACCAGGCAGGAGCCAGGGCAAGGGGGAACACTGGGGGCTCAGCCTGCTTGGGCCGGGTCCTGTTTGTGGGCTGGGGGACAGAGACCTGGGGAGGCAGGGGTGTGCAGGAGCCCGCCCTGCTGACCCCAGCGTGTCCCCTCCCGCAGGGCCTTGTCTACGCAGCCACCTACACAGCGGTGGCCCAGGTGCCCTTTGCCAACTGCAGCCTGTACCGCAGCTGTGGGGAATGTGTGCTGGCACGGGACCCCTTCTGCGCCTGGAGCCGGGGTGCCTGCCGCAGGGTCACCCCACATCCCCCGGCACACCCACAGTAAGTGCTGCACCCTCTTCCATCCCCCTGCACCCCACGGCACCCCACTGCCCTGCCCTCACTCTGTTCCCAGGCTCTGGGCACAGGACATCGAGGATGCTGACACGAAGCGGCTCTGCCAGCTGGCCAACGCCTCCCAGCCCCGTCCCCGCATCCTCCTGCCCCCAGGTGAGCCCCCGCTTGTGCTGCTGTGAGAGCGCGTGTCCTGGGGCCTCCCACACGCCCCAGACTCCTGCTCCACCACACTCCCGTCAGCCCCCTGCCCACAGCTGGGTTCCCTTCCCTGATGTCCCCATGGGTTCTATCTGCAGCCTCAGGTGCCCCGTGCCAGCAGATCCAGCTGCCTCCCAATGCGGTGCGGCCACTGCCGTGCCGGCTGCTCTCCAACCTGGCCTCACGGCGCTGGCTGCACGACGGGGCACCCGTCAACGCCTCCTACCTGGTGCTGCCCGATGGGGCCCTCATTCTGGTGGGCAGCCCAGAGCGTGCAGGCACCTACGAGTGCTGGTCGCTGGAGGAGGGATTCCGCAAGCTGATGGCCAGCTACTGCGTGGGCGTGCAAGAGCCAGCCCTCGGGCCACCAGACTCTGGCAGGAAGGTGGCTGCTGGCCGCGACACGCTGGAGACGGTCAGCACATCCCGGAGCACGTCAGCGGTGGGCAGTGCTGCAGCACGGCTGGACGGCAAGACCTACTGGACCGAGTTCCTGGTGATGTGTGTGCTCTTTGCCGCTGCCGTCCTCGTGCTGGCCCTCTTTGTCCTGCACCGGCACCGTGACAGCATGAAGGCCTTGCTGGAGCCCAGCGACCCTAGCAGGCACCAGAAGCCGCCCCGCAAGCCCGTGGAGAGCCTGCCCCTGAATGGCAGCAGTCTGCCCAGTGCAGCTCCTGAGCACAAGGGCTACCAGGCCCTGCAGGACAACTACATCGTCAGTACCCCCATGCATGAGCCCCCAGGACCCCCACGCACCTTCTCTGAGTCGGAGAAGAGGCCTCTCCACGTCCGGGACAGCTTCGTGGAGGTGTCTCCCGCCTGCCAAAGACCCCGGGTGCGCCTGGGCTCCGAGATCCAGGACTCGGTGGTGTGATGGGGATGAGAGCCAAGCCCTCACCCACGACCGCCTCTGCTCTGCTGAGCCTCGCCGGACCGTGCGCCGCAGCCGGGGTCCGTTGTTGTCTGTGTGTGCATGCCCAGAGCCTGGCACCCACACTCTGCGGCAGCACCCACCAGCCAGAGGGGTCTAGAGCCTCGCGGGCTCCCCGATCATCGCCTTGGTACGGGTGGCTGTGGGTGTGAGGGGTGCCACATGCCTTCCAGGGATCTGCAGGACGGTTCCAGCCCAGCGTCCCTGCTGCAGGGATAGACACGGTTCCTGGCTCAGGCTGCTGGTGCGGCCCCGGCTCTGCCGGGCCCTGACCCCCTCTATGCAGAGGGCAGGAGGGGGCGGCCGCAGACCCCTCGTGCCCCAACTCACTGTGACGTCCCGCTGTGGGACCCAGGGCCACGCGTGCGGCTGGGCGGTGCCAGCCCCGCGGCATGTGCTGTGTGTCTGTGCTTGGTTCGTTTTTGATATGTGGAAAATGTGAATTGTGTCCGGGGCAGGGGAGCTGGGAGCAGCTTCCCCCACGCTGGGTAGGCAGGGACACCCCCGCGGCCCCACGTGCGTGTGCAGAAATGTCTGTTGTTTTTATATAAAGTCCTTCAGACACGTGTGCGCGCGGCAGGGCTGAGTGCCTTCCTAGGCCAGAAGCATCCCAGTTGGCCCCGTGGAGAGGAGCCACGTCTGGCTCCCGTTGCAGTCAGAGGAAGATCTGCCCGTGGCTTCGAAGGGGGCCAGAGGACTGTGCTGGCCATCAGATCTGTGGAGTTCCCTCCTCATGTGCTTGGCTGAGCGTCGGGCCAGGGCACGCGGGACCCTGCAGGGACAGTGGCTGGGTGCCTGTGGAGGGACACTGCCCGGGGCTGTGCCGACGCTCCCTGTGACCTGCTGGCAGGCTGTCGCTCAGACAGCCCTCAGCTTTCCTGGGGCCGTGCCTGGAGGCCCGTGCTGTGGCAGTGTGGTGCGGGCAGAGCAGGGAGTCCCTGTGGTGGGGGAGCACAGAGCGATGGCGTGATGCCATCCTGGCACTATGAGGAACAGGAGAAGGCAGAGGTGGCCAGGAGTAAGAAAATTTGGTGCCTAGGGCTGGGAGGAGGGCAGCCCCCAGCAGGAGAGAGGCTGTGAGAGCTCCCTTCCCGGGACCACAGTGTCGTGCTGCGTGTGGGACCCACTGCCTGCCCAGGGAGCACCAGGTCCTTGTCCCCATCCCACCTTGCTGTGGGCAGACCCTGGTCGCTTTGCCAGGAGGACCTGACTCCATGGTGGCTGAGGGCCAGGACTGGGATTGCAGTGTGGTGCTGCTTTGGAGCCCTCACACAACTGGGAAGCACCGGCAGTGCCAGGGCAGGGCTGAGGGAAGTGGTGAGCTCCGCACAGAGCTGGCGTGTCCAGGCAGGATTCCCCCGAGGGACCAGCACTGCCTTGTTCCCAGCTGGACCCATGCACTGAACTTCCTGCACAGCCTGTTCTGGGACATCAAAAAAGCCACTGGAGGCATTGGCTGGTGAGCTGCCAGCAGACACAGCCCTGGGGCTGCAGGGGCACAGGCCTCAGCGGGCAGATACCGTCAGCACCATGGGGCAGCGAGCTGGAAGGGCTGGCAGTGCCAGGAGCAGGAGCCACTGTGTGAGAAACAGCCATGCCAGAGCCCTGAGAGCCGTCAGCTGCTTTGCCCCAACACGGGGACTCTGGGGCCAGCCGGACCCCAGGCCCCACACCAGTCCTGGCAGGGCCGCTGGCTGCAGGCCAGGGCAGAGACGATGCCTGAACAGGGACAAAGGACCCTGGTGCTGCCCGCAGTGACGGTACCACTCGCCTGCCCAGGATTTCCCTCGGTGCCTCCGGCCTGAGCGTTGAGCTCTTTGTGCTGCCCAGAAAGATCCCAGTGTGGAGGGGGGAGGGAAGGAGGCGGCCCACGGAAAGGGCTGTCGTGGAGCAGGACGTGGAACCCATCCCCTAGAGTGGCGGCTGGCGCACAGGCAGAGGGGCCTGGCAGGAGCCCATGTCCCCAACACCCTCGTGGCACCCGTCCCGCAGCCAGACAAAGGCAGCAAAGAGCAAGGGTGAAACCGGAGCCCTTTAATTGTGTCTTCACAGGGACTGGGGGAGGAAGAGGCCAGGGCGGCAGAGCAGCTGCTGGGCTGGAGCCAGAAGAGGGGCAGAGAGAGAAAGGGAGGAGGAGGAGGAGAGCAGGTTCTGAGCACAGCCGGGGGGGTACAGCTCTGCTGTGGGGTGGCACCTTGGGTGATTGCTCAGAGAAAGCACCCCCATTTGGGTTATTGCTCATGAAAAATGATCCACATTTTGGTCATTGCTCAGAGGATCCACGTTGGCGTTATTGCTTAGAGAAATGGATCCGTGTGGCAGCAGGGAGGCTCCCAGAAATACAGGAGAGGCAGGAAGAGGCTGGCAGGGGAGGCAGCTCCCTGCCTGCTGCTGGAAGGCACAACACAGGAATTGGTCCTGAGGGCAGAGAGGGGCTGTGCTGGTGCAGAGTGGCCCTAGGCAAGAGCAGCTCTTCCTCCCTCACCTGCAAAGCTGCCCTTGGAATGCATAAGGATTCAAATTCCAGTGCTAGGAGAGCAGAGGGGCTGCAGGAGAGGCAGATTCCTGGGACCCCCTGCTGCCACGCAGGCACCTGAGAGAGGAGCAGGAGGGTTCCTGCCCAAGGCATTGCGGCACAGCCAGGCCATTGAGGGGCCAGGCCTGTGCTCCCTGAAAGAGGAAATGGCTGAGCCTACAAAGAGCTGCAGGAACCGGAGGAGTGCTGGAGGAACTGGAGGAGTGCTGCTGGATGGCCACGGGGCTCACAGGACAATCTTGAAGGAGCTGCAAGAGACATGACAGCTTCTGCACCTGCTTGCCAGGTAACACAAAGGGTTTACAAGCACCCAGCGCTGCAGGGGCCAGAATCCCCGTGCGGGAGAGGCTCTGCAGAGCCAGCCTGGGACGCAGAGCCAGCATGGGATGCAGTTCCCTCTGCCGTTACGGCTGACTTGGCACAGGGCAGCCCTGCCCTCCTGCCACCGCTAGCTCTGCCCCAGTGCCAGCTCAGCAACCAGGGAACCCCCAGACAGCCTCTGGAGACCACCGCACCTGGCAAAGTCCGGGGAGCGGGAGACAACGTGCTGGAACTCGGACAGGTTGATGGTGCCATCCTTGTCAATGTCAGACTCCTCCAGGATCTGTGGGGGAAGGCGAGCGGTGAGCTCTGTGCCTGGGGCCGTGCAGTGCCCGTGCCCTGGCCAACTGGCCTCACATTTTGGATGAGCTGCTCCATCTCTGCGCTGCTCAGCCGGGACTCCTCGCCCTGCCCTGTCAGGCAGTTCACCAGTTGCTCCAGGTCCTTCCTGTCCAGAGTCCCATCGTCATCAAAGTCTGGGGGGAGAGAAAAGGTAGGTTTTGGCAGGGCCACAGTGACCCCAGAGTCACAAGCACTGGCTCCATGCACCTCACTATGCCAAACCAGCCATTCCCATGGGGAGTTCCTAAAGCCGCCATCCCCGTGGGTGCCCCAAGGGCACTGCTAGCCCTCATGAACATGGATTCATCACCCTGTTCCTTCTTCCCCAAGGTGCGGGGATCCCAGAACACAGCACCTGTCCCCAGCCTTACCAAAGATGCGGAAGGCATAGTGGGATTTGATGTCAGAGGTGGCAGAATCGCTGAAGACGCTCAGCATATCAAGGAAGTCTTCAAACGACATGCTGTCATCCCCGGTCTCTGAGGTTGAGAACACGTGGCAGATCCGCTCCTGGAAGGGGTTTGCCTGGAGACACGGGAATGGCTCAGACACGGCTGGGCCGTGCTAGCTTCATCAGGCACACACTGGCTGTGGCTGCTGCTCTGGCAGGTGAGCAGGTGCCCCACTCTGCCACTGCTCCGTCACCCAGGGCACGGTCAGACCTGTCCTGTGCCTCCCAGGATGCAGCCCTGTGCAGCGGGGATAAGCAGGATCCTTTGTGGCACAGCAGGGATCCCCAGGGGCTCTGCAGAGCCAGCCTGGGACGATCCTCCACGGCACAGCAGGGATCCCTGGGATCCTCAGTTGCTCGGTGGGGATAAGGAAGCTCTTTGTTGGCACAGCAGAGCACTGGCACAGCGAGGCCATGGTGGGTACACGGGACCCTGCCAAAACACGCCCCTAACCCGGGAGCAGCAGTGTCCCGTGTCTGCCAGGCACCATACCCGCAGCTCAGGCAGCGTCAGGATGTGGCTCTTGGGAACCCGCGCGGAGAAGGCGCTCTCCCTCTCCTCCCTTGGCAGCAGTTCACTGAACCTCTTGTAGGCACTTTAAGAGGCAAGAAAAAGAACGGCTCTGTGGTGCGAGCGGGGAGGCAGCAGCCCGTCTGGGCACCGGCCGCGCCCGCAGCGCTTCCCAGGCCCGGGTGGCCCGTTCCCACAGCTCCTGCCAACTTTGCCGGCGGGAGCGTGTCGGCCGGGGGTCCCACAGCTGCTCCCGGGACCAGGGAGAGGATCCGGTCCGTCTGCTGCCCACCCCGAGGTCCGGGGCTTCAGAGGGGTCACCGCGGGCTCGGGCCGGCCCCCCGACCCCTACCCCGCGGGTCAGGGCGTCACCGGCCCGGCCCGCGCCACCAGCAGCACCCGCGGACCTTCGCCCCATCACACCCGGCTGTCAGGGAGTGCCGCCGGCACCTCCCGGCTCAGCTGGGCGTCTCGGCAGAACGGGAGCCCCGGGGCAGGGCCGGAGCTCTCCGTGCCCCGCGGCAGAGGCCGAGGTCCCGCGGGACCGGGCTGGTGCCGGGGGTACGGGGGGGCCAGGGTTCGCGCCTCCATCCCGCCCCACTTACGGTATTCCGCCCGGCGGTACTTACAGCAAGATCTCCTGCTTGCTCAGGAACGTCAGCTCCTGCGAGGAGAGCACGGCTCAGCACCGGCACGGGGGTCAAGGCCTGACCCAGGGCACCCCAGCCACGGGTTCCTTGGCCTCTGGGCACCAGTGCCCCCCACTGCAGCCACCCCTCTCCCCCGGTGCCGGTGTCGGTACCTGGTACTCGCCCAGCAGGTCCCGCGGTATCAGACTGGCCGAGCCGCCCATGGCGCCGCTTCCCTACGCACGTCACTCACCCGCTGTCACGGCAACTGCCCGCCCCGGGGCGGGGGCAGCACG
>VZTA01001582.1:468861-506470 GCA_013398855.1 Mohoua ochrocephala | reverse complement strand
CTCATTCCAGACTGCTCATACAGCCCCTATCTCTACCACTCCTCTGGGAAAAGCTTCTGGGAGCAGCTCAGCTGTTCCAGGAGAGCTCTGATCTCAGCATCAGCTTGCATCAGGGAAATAAGTTTTATGTCTGCCTAGCCTATTTGCCCCTGCTGTGTTTTTGTAACTGTAACTTCTCCAGATACATCTTCAGTATCATTCAAAACTGCATCATTTGGTGGTGTCATGCATATTCCCCATTGCTTTACCACCTCTGAAAAACAAGAACACCCATTCATGACAAGTAATGCAGAGCAGCTCTGAGTCCAGCAAGCTCAGAGCCCTTTTCCTTGCTTAGATAGGATAGTCATAAAACAGGAAAAGATAGCAACTTTATTTCTTGACCCATTGTTTTGCTTTATATTCTTTCCTTATATTTTTATCATTGCTTTTTCAATTTTTCATCAGATTCAGCCTGCTTCAGACACCTTATTTCTCCACAAATTCTTTACTCCAGACTACACAGTTCCAACAGGCAAATGAGAAAGGACTGTAAATATTCAAAAAAAAAAAAGAGTTTGACCCCTAATTTTTAGCTACCTCGATGCACACATGGAGTGTCTACACTTTCTATTGTTGTTCTCCCCCATTTCTCCAAACTCTCACCACCAACAATTTTTGTTATCATTAATCACGGTATGTTTCCACAGACATCACAATTCTAGAAGCCTTTGAGAACTTTCTTAACTCTACTTATGTTAATCTTTAATATGATCATAACAAAGATAAATGCATGTGCTAATACTTCAGTGATGAGTACAAGAAAGTATTTTTGTTATTATCTGGCCAGTGCTCCCCAACTACTCATCTATTTGTCTTCTACTAAGGTCTCCTTAAAAAGGAGAACGCTGTGGATGGAACATCCCAAAGACATTAACTGCTAGTGACACTGGGGTTAGTCAAAATATAGTAAAAACTAAAAACAAGTGACTTAGCCTGTATTTTTTAAACATACATATTACTATGGGATGTAAGGTCCAGAAGAAGGTACATTACACACTGAGGAGAATTTAAAGCGTCAACAAAAGGAGTAGGAGAGAAAGTGTACAGCTCCTTGAGCAAACAGCTGTTTACTAGCAAGTTTAATACAGGAATTCATTCCTTGTACAATCAAGGAATATTTCCACATAGTCACCAAAGGAAAAGAAACTTTGTCCTAATAAAGAGGTTGGCCAGAAAGTCTTGTCTACTAAAGAAAATAGGAATTTTGAACAGCAAAGTATTAAAACACCCTAGACCTTAGAGGATAACACTTCTTTTGTTTGTGTTTACCATGAAAGTCATTTATCTTGACTTTCATTTATTATTACGGTTTGACAGAACAAGCCCATACACTGTGAAATAGAATAGCAAATTGATGGTGATCTTCAAATACATCAGAGCTTGCCACACAGGATAAAGTAATGATTCTCTGTGTCTTCTGGGGATAGGACAAGAACAACTGTGTATAAACTGCTGTAAGGTAAATTTAGTCAAGAGAGTAGGAAAAAGCTTTCAAGTTTGCTTAAGCACTGGAATAAATTGTTTTGGATGTCACAGAATACCCACCACTGGCTGATTGTAAGAAAACAGAAAAACAGCAGAAACAGCTCAGATACTTTTTAACTTTTTGTGCATTGGGCAGGGCAGAGGACTAAATGACCTTATGTCATTTACGAATGTCTATTAATACCTTCTTCTATAATTTTTTTTTAAAATGTCATGTACCTATGAATTAGAACTACAAGGACTTGCACATCACTTTTTAGAACCTATCTTCTCCCAGCTACAAGGGTAATACATTAGACCATTCCACCAGGCAGCCCCAGGAAAATGTTCTGTAATACTGAAGTAGCTCTTTGCACGGAAATATGCACATACCACTTTACAATTTTTCAAGAGGAGTCAGCAGCTCAGCAGATCACACTGTTATATTGTGTTATGATGAATGATATTTTCATAATGATGTGACATGTCTAAATGACACAAACCTGGCTTCCTACCAAAAACGTAAAGAACTTCTTTTTTTTTTAAAGAGGAAAAAAGCCATTATCAGTTCTTATAGTAAATTTCTCTGCAAGAAAATGGCAGTAGACCAATTTAATACAAAGTATTCTCCAAGTCTGTAATTATTAGAAAACAAGTTCAAAGTATTTTAGAAGCAGAAGATGCTTTCATAGAATGGTACATAACTCCACACGATGGAACTACAGAAATATATAATAAACTATGGAACTGAAAGTTTGACATTGTCCTGGAAGTTTTGGAAACACCCAGAACATTTCCAAAACCCAGAACTTTTTTCCTGTACTAAGGTCAATTGGCACTTTTCCTCACTGCAAAAAATCTTTCAGATAATAAGGCAATAAATAACTGCTGTTTGACATAATTTGCTTTATTCGAAGCATTAATAGAAAAGCAGCAAAAAAATCTTTTGGATAGCATGTTCTCCTTTGTTACAAATGCCTTACCCTGAGATTCTTTCCTCCTTGCAACTTCGTAAGACTGCTAGATCTCTCTTAATGTCACAGTTTTTCATAAATACAATACGGCTTTTGGCTGTGAAGTTATACCTTGAAAAGTTGCCATGACAGCATGGAGGATTCTGTTCAGCTTGCAATGCTCAGCAGGCTACGCTGTTCCTTTCCTACCCAAGTCTCAGCACCCGCCCAGACATGCACTTGGCAATGTGATTAACTCCTATCATACATCAGCCTTTTTTTTGGTCATCATTTCTCCATGTGAATGAAACAGTGTCTAGTATTTTGTTCTGGTTGCATGATGGGTTTGATTTTTTACTTTACAGCATGTTACTGTATCCTCAGGTTTGAAAGGCAAGGACAAAAAATTCTGTTGCAAGAGTAGAAGGTGGCACGACAAGTGATACTCCTCTGGATCCCTAAGAGTTAATTTTCCAGTTTCACATCTCTTCTCTAGTGGTTCAGCCCTTCAGACTTACTCAGTAGCCTATTCCTGAAATGTCCTAGAGAAAAAGACAACACAAAAAGTTGGACCAGGCAGGCTACTCAGTACTAGCTGAGTCCTTCCATGTGGTAGCTCATGTTTCAGGTTCCTGGGAGCCCCTGCCATGCCCTGACTCTGGTTCTTGTAGTGTCTGGAAGGACAACAGTGGTGCTGTCCCTAAGTACTTTCAGCATGAGATTCTCAATACAACAAGCACTGAACTCGGTATGGAACTAAAAATTCCATTCAGAATTAAATCAGTACTGCTGCCACCATGCATCAGGTTTATAACCCAGAGCATTTTAGGCACCAGAAGGCTGCTTTAACTTAGCAAGTATTTTGAGATTGGACGCAACTATATTTATGAAAAGAAGTTCTTTTTGATTCATAAAATATACTGTCTGCATTTGCTATGGGTCAAGATGGGATTTTTTTCCTGAATCAATCACCCAGCCCTAATTCTAATAGAATACCTCTGAATAGTTTTATACTAATAACTGCTCTGTAGAGACTCCTGAAATTATAATATATTAAAGACCCATCAGCCTATCGGAAGAACATGTAATTTTATGTTCATTACTTCTTGGTTCCTGACTATAGAATTTGGATGGTTGCACCTCAATTAAAAGTTGAATCAAAGTTAATATAATTTAAATAAAAACTTCAATAAAAAGTTAAAGTTCTGTTCTTAATAGCATTAATACCCTTTAATGACCGCTACGGTCATTACCACTAGATAACTGACCTTCTTGAACCTCTCTTCACATAGAAACCTTTCTCCCAACACAGGCAATTATTTAGCAGTAATGAGTGCTCTGTAAGAGATTATTGTTTAACCAAGTACCTTGACACACTGCTTTTCCCCCGTTATCTCTATTCTTCAACAAATGGTACATTTTTTTCTATTGTAAGCTTTTCAGTTCTGAGTACAGAAGGCTGTGGTCTTATTCTTTCCAATGCAGAAGTTCACCATATAATTGGCAAAACTTCAGATATAATTAAAATCTTGAAAATTAGGGTGTTATGAAATAATGTTGTGAGCTGCAACTGTGGCCCTGTAAAACAGGGCAGTTCCGAAGGCAGGTTTTAGATACCTAGGGATAATGAGGAACAAAACCAGAAATATTGTTGGGGATGAAAAGACACAATTCTTTAACAGCATGTGAAAAAAGGAAGAAAAAGAAGAATTAATTATAAAAAGACAGAAATATTCGAGAGCATAATAGAAGCCAAAGGAAAAAGTGAATGGAAGAACAAATAAAGAGGAGCAAGGAAAACAGGCAAGACAAATTAAATTTGGGGGGACAGAATTAAATTTCATAAAGAAAGAAATCTTTTTGGCAGAGTCCTGGAAGCATTAAATGTTAAAGGATGTTACTGTAGAACTGTGAGAATTACTGGTTCAGTGAGCTCAACACAAGCCTAGAAGACGAAACTGCTGAATTCTAATTCCAGCTGGTCTAACAACTCACCCTGTGGCTGTGGGGAAAGCTCTTCCCCCACTCTGCCTCAGTTCCTTTCTCTGTGAAAATTATCTTTTTTCAAAAGGCATTATGACGTTTACATATGCTGTGCTTCTAAAATACCAAGAATTAATAGTTACTAATGCCTTTATGTCCTCTTCCTCAGTTTTTAGTATAAGATTCATGAAACACCTCCCAATTCAAATTCTCAGGTTGAAGTATCTCAAGCACTGTGCACAAATTCACTTAGAAATACCTCATTCCTTTTTCCTAAATGAAATCTTGTCTAATCAATTTCAGAGAGTGAGCATCTTCTAATTGGTTTATTTTGAATATTCTGACAACTCTTGTATCTCTTCACATGAACAGTGCTACGGTCAGATTGTGGAACAAAGCCTGAAGAAACTAGTAGAAATACCCGTGTGCTGTACTCAGAGATAAGATAAAAAATGTTGGATGTTTAAAGTCTACATGGCACAATTGTACTTTACTTCCTCTATGAGAGGGTATTTTGGCCCAAAACACAGGAAAAAAAGTAAGTCCGTATAATGCCTTAATCCAGTATCCGGAAAAGAATGTCCTAAGTGAGACCTTTGCTCATTTAAAAGCAGTAAATATCTTTTATTGTCCGGGCTGAATTCCCATCTGCTCTCTTTCCTTAGAAAAAAGGTCTTGAAAACTGAAAGGTGGGGGGAAGCATTTTCCTATTGCTGCTGCTATACACTTATATTTTCCTATACACTGCTGCTATTTAGAAGAAAACAGAGGAGAAATTTCTCCAAATTATTTTTTCACATTAATACTCCATCTCCTAAAGCCTCAGCTTTTTTCATAGTATAAACGTTACATTGATTGAGGTTCCTCCGTATTTTCTGAATAAGGGGACAACAGAGAACAACAGGGAGAGGGCGTTTAAAGCAAACTGCTTGTGACTTGCCTCCTATCTCAAATAGCCTGAGCTAGGTTCTTTTATTAATGAGAATACTGTAGGAAAGTATAATATTCTTTTCAGTTCTGGAAAATACTACAGGTAGGACTGCAGTGTATAGAGCCTTGTCAACTAGACAGTTTACTACATTGGAAGAAAATGGAGCAAGAAGGATTTTTTTATTTGTATAAAATATATTGTTCTTCCAGGCTGTAGTGAAATAGTTTCTATTTAATTGCAGAGAAATCCTAAGAAGGTTACAGCAGTGAAACATTAAAATTCTAAGGGCAACTAATAACATTAAAACTTTATAGCCCCAGATAGAATAATTTAGACAAAAACAACATGAACATATGTTTTGTGTAATAATAACAAACATTTATAGCTGTCAAGAGAGAAAAACACAGGTTTATGCACACCTTAATGGCGTGCATGGGTGAGCATGAGTATATTTAAAACATAATATATTACAAAATTGACAGCAGGCATGACTCTTCTGGGTACTATGTTAAATCAATGAATAAATTACCAAAAGTGTGTTGTGGCTGTTTGGATGTGTAATTGAGCTTAACGTATGTAGTGTTATTTCAAAAGAAACTGTTCAAGGAGTTTCTAGACCAATCCACTATGCATCTTTACTAAGCTGTTTACAAATAACAATAAATGAAACTGTCTCACAGTAGGAAGGAAGTTTAGTTATATGCATTACGTAAATGGGAGAAAAGTTAATTTTAATATGTTTTTCAGGAATTAAAAACAAACTTATTACAATATGGCTAGGATTCACTGAATTGGAAATCAACATTTTTCATGTTTAATTTTAGATTTATTTTAATTAGCTGATACTTTACAAACAAAAGCCTTTCTAGCAATACATGTCAGGAATAAGTCTACTGAGATAAATACGGGTGCTTCATGCAGTATCTGTACTGAAGAGTAACAATCAATGCCCAAATAAATGAACTAGCAGAAAGATGAACTTAAATTTATTCTGTTCATTTCCTTAATGCGTTTCCTGTCCAATGTCTAAAAACATTTTATCACATCAGAAAAGTATGAACTTTTAAACCTTATTGTTCCTGACTAATTAATAACAAAAAACCACAGATTCGCAAACTAACCCATTAATTGTCATATTCAGAAAAAACTGAGCACGTACATCTGTTCCTTGTTTCAGGGCTGCTTCATCTTACTACACATAGAATTTTTAAAAGATAAATTTACCCTATTTTTTGCATCTATCTTTATATTTTGCAGTTCTAGTAGTATTTGATTATACAATACTCTAATTGCTTGCATCTCACATCTAAGACAGGAAGGGCAGCCTGTACAAAGTAATACAAGTACTAAATACCCTTGTAAGTCTCCAGGAAAATTTGCCAAACCAACAGCAAGGACAGAAAAGACAAGCTGACCTGACCTCAGTCACCTTCTTGCCCTCTCTCTCCAAACTGAAATGATGATCCTCGAATGTAAGCAATCATAAATGCACCATTCTAAACTTCTGTTGTGCATCATAGCTTTGAGTCAAAGTATTTCAGAACACATGGTGCTGAGCTCTTAATCAGATCTGAACTTTCTCCTTTGCAATTTTCTTCTCTTTTCTCAAAATTTTTCTTCATTTTGTAAGGGATGATGTAGACTGTCAGCATCAACCATACTTGTGATTTTCTTAGGGCTCATAAACTCAAGGATTAAGGCATTCTGTGCTAAATGCCTGTCTCCTTTCTATAACATGACTGCAAGGAGGAAAAATAGGATGAAGAAATGAAGTGTACATGCCCAGATGAGCTATTCTTTCTCTCTGGCGCGATGATGGTTCATAAAGCATGCTACGGGGCGATTATAAAAGAATATGGCATACCACCTGTCTTCTGGTCAGAAAACCCATTTTGCATTTAAAGCCATCTTAGGTTAACTGTCATTAACATTTACAGCTGCCCATGGGATATGGCAAAGTACACTACTACCACACATATTTTTGTTGCGGTTACTTCCAGGTGTTTAAGGAACAAGTTTAAATTGCTAAATGTGATGCAGTCCCCATTGTATCTCCCACATTAGTTACACTACCTTGGGTAAGTATAATTATCAATAAATGAGACGCATCTGAGATACTTTAAGAAAGGCTTGATTAAAAATCCAGGCAAAATACTAAGGGGGGAAAAAAATAAAGGTATTACCCAAAAGTTACTAGACCTGACATACATATGCCTTTACCACAAGCATCTTACAGGCTTTTAATGTTAGCCTATATTTCACCAAATGCTCTACTGATAAAGTTGTTTATTTTTTTTTCACAATGTAGATACACATAAAGAACTCGGTTCACGCAACACTCAGCACCGTATTCTGTCGCCTTCTAATAGATTGGCTGAAAAAACTAGCAAAATCTGTAACATCACTTTGCATTTAAAGTTTAAGTGTAGTCAAGTATACTATGCCACAAGACATTTAAGAATAAGTCAGTTTGAAAATGCAGGATGTCCAAGTAGATTTTTCCTTAAAACACTGTTTTACCTGATTTCTCTTTTGTGACCACCCTAGTGAGGAATAGATGCTTAAAGTACACAGCTGAGACTAGAACTGAAAGATACTACAAGTTAAATCATTGCTAGAATATGTTCTGAAAGACTAAAAGAAGAAGTGAATTGGAAAAAAACAAAGGGAAATGCCACCAAATCATGCTGAATATAAAAGTAATTAAAATAATTTTAAAAGAATAAAAGCATGAAGAAGATAAAATTTACCTTTATCTTATAGTATCTTTGTTCACATCAATGTTTCTTTTGTTCTCTATTACACACTTAATCACTCCTGGACATCAACCATAACAGCAAAAACTCAAATACCTAACTGATAATTAAGCACAGTAATATTTATAAGAAGTTAGTTTATTCTGTAGATAGGCGCATTAATTTAATGCACAAATACAATGAAAGTAAAATTTCTTTTTAAAGATCAGAGGAGTGCCATGCCAGTCACTCTTTAATGGAATAAAGCAGTAATTCTTGTTTTCAGACCAGTAATATAAGTTTAATAAAATGACAAAGTTAGAATGCTATTAACAGAAGCAACAATCTTTAGAGATGACAATTGACAACAGCATCCCTATTGAGCTGTCCTATTTAAAGCGCAGGATTTTTACGAGACTATATCAAAAGGGAAAAATTAAATTTTCAAACATGATTTTTTTCAAAAGCAAAACATGGTGGAACAGTCTGGCACTAAAAGGAAAGAAGAAATCTCGGTACAGAAGGTAAGCTTCGTTTACTCCACTAAATCCTGCATTACCAGAGGTAATTAGGATGAGAGGCATGAATTGATATTGCATTGCTATTACCAGAGCTAGAAAAAAACCAGACTAGTGGAGACAGAAGACGATAACCTTTTCAGTCCAACGCCTAGATCTTATGCCACATCATCTGAACAAGCCAAAATATTTATCATTGTGATGACTGGTAAACAACACATGGGTAGAAGACACATTCAAACTTCACCATTTGATTTGACCAGCACCACATTTGTCAGAAGTCAGATCCGATGCCTGCGGAGCGCCAGACTTTCAGTCCCCCTGCGCTGCCATCTGGGGCTGACCCGGCAGTGAACCCGGGGAGAAGAGTCTCCCCACACACTCCTGTACTATATTTCACTTGTGATCCTGCTGAAATCCTGAACTGTTTTGAGGAGCAACAGATGGCATGGAGGGAGAGGGAGCAGGAATAAGATATGAGAAAGGAAATTCAACTGAAAAGATCTGAATTTCAACTAATTTGCTTTGTTAGTGATCACTATCTTTAAATCCAACCACAAACTTGTTTTACCAAGGCATTTTCAGTCAGGTAGGATTCCTTCTTTTCACTTGCTTGCTTATTTATTGATTTGTTTTAGTGTGTTCCACCAACTTCTGAACTCAAACTCAAAAAATAATTTTTAAAAAAGCTCTGTTTCTGCTGTGGTCTAAAACCTTGAATGAGCTCATGGGATTCTGAGCCCACACAGAGAAGTAGACACTTACTGAGGTGAAGTAACAACAGCCTAACATACTTGCAGAGTTTCAGGTAATAATGTTCAGATTCAAATAGCATTATGATAAAATTTGCCCCTTGGGTGTATGTCGGTTTAAATATCTGTTCTCATCAAGTTCTCAGTCTGCACTTGTTCTCAGTGGAGAGATTTAGATTTAAAATATCTTTCAAACTGAACTTGATCTATGTTTTAATAGAAAGTAGCCTTTCTCATTCCTGAAGTAAAAAGTCATAATTTCTTTGCTAACTATGTAAGCATAACTGCCCCTACTAACAGAGATGGCTGTTAAAGAGCCAATAGTTGCCAAAAGTAATCAATATAAAATGTTTAGAATCACCAAGGTGTAAAAATTGTAGAAGCATATTATAAGTACCATAGATACTTCAGAGTCCTTGCTCACATCTTCAATTCACATATGACTTTTGATATTTTTGCAGAAAATTTTATAATATGCTGGTTAAAAAAGCACCTCTGTTTCATAAAATGATTGGATATTGTGTTTAATAGTAGATACAATTTAGCTGCAAAAAACATTATTTTAAAAGTGTGGCTCTCTCAATTTTATACTTGGTAGTGAGCTAAACAAACCACGGATAAGGTTACTGTCAGATTCAATGAAAAGAAAATGAGGATCTTTGCTACTTTTTAGAAATTTGGATTGTTAAAAATTATTAAAATTATTTTAGATACTATGAGAACAATATTGTCATATAGAATTTGCAGGAGATTGATGGATATATGAGAAAACAATCTCTCTGAGATAAAATGGGACCCAGATTTGCTTGACGAAGACTTCAGGGACATCATTTCTTTAAAAGCTAGAAAAATATTTAGTTAACTCGTGATATAGAGAAGTTTTACGAGGGCTCATGTAACCTGAAAGACAAGGTTTAGGATGGAGCTATTATTCATATGTCTTCTCTTACTGCAGTCCAAACAGTGACTGCTTAGATTCATTCCTTTTTCTGTAAAGGGAGGTTCTGAATTAAACACAAAATCATTCCTCCTGCCGACTAAAAAGCATACAATTAAGAACTCAAGAGAAACAGCTTCCAATAAACAACAGTGAATCTACCATGTGGAACCTGCAATACATCTAACAGCCCTTTTCTTTTTTGTGCACCTTTGATGCTTTTGCTTTCAATCGTTCTGGATAAAAACTATGACTATTTGAACAAAAGAAACATTTTCAGAATAGAGTTCTTGCAGATACGTAACACTTAAAATCTTCTGTCAACTGAAAATTACTTCCAAAAGCAATGGTCTAGTGTTACCAATCCATTTACAAGCCACCTGCATAATCCTGCACCTTAGCCAGGAGTTATCGAGCAACAAAAATGCAGTTATTATTGCAACATTTTACCCTCAAAACATTGGGTTACGTTCATCCCAGACGGCCTCAGTAATACAGGCTGTGAATTTTCAGCCGGGGGGAGGAAGGCAGTAGGGGAGAACCACGCGTTCTCTTTCCTTGTGAAGCAGCCAGCCACCACCACAATCCACAATGGGCTCACAGAGGCACAAGAGGAGGGCTACCAAGGACATAACTTGATTTACAGCCTTTTGTAAATCCCTATGAACAGCCATATGAAATGCAACATTCTCCCTCTGGAAAAGGGACAATAGTTCTGACACCTGCTTCTCTCAGAGTGTGTTAAGGAGTAAGCCCTTGTAAAAGAGCTGACCAAGGGAAGACTTTAAGGTTCAATTTGTTTATGCCTGTGTTTGGTAAAAAGGCCATGGTCTAATGACACAAAATATTCTTCACATTTTATCAGCTTGGAGACTTAAAATCGCCCAAAAATTACTAGCTCAGTTAAAGTATTTTAACAAAGTTTTAACAAATCAAGAACTGGTTACTGGTTACTGGCAAGAACTGGAAGTAAGTAATTCCTTCACTCAAGGATAGACACAAAATACAAGAGAGAAGGATCTTGGCAGTTTTATGAATATTATTCTGTATGAAACATCACCTTAATATTATATACACTTAGAAGCTTAAAGGAAACATTCTGTACATGAAAGATTACATGGTTACTTTGGCTTTGCCTCGATTTTTGAAAGCTTCTGCTTAGTTAAAGAAAATTTTGCTTCAAAGTATGATGAGACACATTCTTGTCAAGGCACTGGTTTTGTCAATAAAACCCCTGTATCAGAAAGGTAGTAAACAGTACTAACACTCTGTTTTCTTTCTATCTATACTAAAATTATCACACAAAATATTTCAACTAATTCTCAGGGTCTGATACAGTACTACAGTCAACAAAGCTTTTCTGCTCAGTTGCCACAGTCACATCTTTTATATCCTTCAGTAGATCCCTTTCTTCCATATTCTTCAACAAAGACTCATTATATGGCAGTCCCATTCAATAATCCATATTCAGACTCTCCTTTTAGCAATGCTAGTTTCTGCTTCTAAACTTATTTTAAACCATCTTTCTCTTTCCCTTTATTCATCCACTCTAAAATAGTGTGTAGAATTATGGTGTCATCTCTCAAATCCTTCCTGAAGATGCTTTTGGTTACAATGATAGCTAGGTCTGTGCACAGTCTAGATGATGTCTGTAATATTAAAATTACATCACTTATAAAGCAAGGTATTAAAACCTAGAAAACTGAGGAACTTGAATTGTCTAACTGTGCTAAAAGACACAAACTTTCCTTCCTCTTGCTTCCTTTTTAGGTTCTTTTCATTGTTACATCAACATAGCTTGTTTTGATCAGCTTGGAAATTCTTAATGGATGTTTTCAATCCTATATTTGGATAACAATTAATATCAAAAGAACCGTCATGTTTCACATGCTCCAGTAAAAGCACTAAAACACAGGCCTATTCCTCACAAAACCAAAACTATGTCTATTGGTTTACAGAAGGATTTTGTAAATACCACTACCCTTTTTATCCCATTGTCCAACTCATACATGGTTCAAATCCCCACCATAGAAGCTGACAGATCAAGACTACTGTAATATCATATACTGAAATACCGAAAGCCAAGCAAAATAATAATTGTAATTAATTTTTTTCTAGTACAGCAGAATTAACAGCATCACTTGCACTTAAGACTGAGATGACAGTATCTTTAGTCTAGACTTCCAAAGTTTCCAAAGATTCAGAACTGAAATGTCACATGAATGCTTTAAAACGGTTCAGCTGTTAGGAACAATAATAGTATTTATGTACAGATAGCATTTTAAATATTCAACAATATAAGACTATGCCTCAATGGCAACATATCAGAGCCTTCTGTTCTAATTACAGGAAAGCACTTCCCTATTACCATCTTTGAAGTAGTGAATGTTGAACTGTGGCCTTGCTGTAATACTTTTCAGCACAGAAATACACTGCAGGATATCGTAAGGTATTGTTTTCACCAATGAAAGGTAACAACTATTTAACTGCGCCCAAGACTATCCAGTTGTTCTGAACAGAAGAGACTAACACATTCAGCTGAAACTGCAAAGAATTAAGGTGGCAGATGGTAATTACTGATACTGGAAGTAAGCCTGGGTAAAGGTGGTTAGAACTTCAGTTTAATGTCTCATCTATGAGGTGTTGCACTCACGAGATAAAACTCACTCATATTTAGAAGGGAATGTGGCTCATTATGGACACATTAGAGGAAAAAATTACTTCTTCTAAAGCACAAATACCAACTTCTCTTGTACATTTCTTTTCCAAAAAAAAGACTTGATTAAGCCATGAGACAATGGCATGTGTATCATCAGATGAAAAGCCCTTTCCATATGTCTGTACATCAGAGATGAAAGTCTGATTTCCATTTCATTATTTTTTCAAATTGTTACTGAATAAGTAATGGCTATTTATCTGACACTTTATTCCACAGTATTACAAACGTAAGACACAGGATTTAATCCACAAGTCTGATCCTGAGTTTGTGCATGTGGAAAAATAGAGAAAGAGAGACTGTAAGTCAAATAAACAAATTCTGTTTGAGATGTAAAGTTTAGAAATTCTGCTGCGATTTAAGTAACTCCAGCCAGCTAAATAAAATGATCCTTCTATCATATGTTATTCCTGCTCCTTCCACTAGAAGCAAGTGAAGGAGAAGAGAATGAAGGCCAGTTCCATGTGTCATTTGACAACTTCAAAGCACAACCCACTACAATAATATACGCAATACTCCAATTGCATATATTGGACACCAAAAACAGTTTTCAAAGTGGTTATGTAAGTAAAAATACTAGATTCTCAATTCATGGTCTCTGTTATCTGTCGGTAATATTTAAATCTGCCCAGTAATAAACTTCCCCTGATTTTAAAGAATGAAAGACATCAGAAAAAAATACTGCTATGTTGCTTTTAATATTACAGCCCATGCACCATACTCATGAAATACAGAGTTGATAAAAGAAACTGAGGAAAAGAAAATTATCTACTCACAAATATGATATTTCTCTGCACTAATCACAAAGATGTCAAAACACTTCATTTGTATATCCCTTTTATATCAAAGTATTAATCTAAATGTGGTAGTCATAGCAGCCTGATTGGATGGCCAGGACAAGTTACAAGTCTGAACTAAAAAAGAAAAGACTGTTACCATTCTCTAAACTTTGCTTGGTCTTGTTGCCCATTTCACAAATTCATCTTCGTATTAAAAGACTGAGCAGGATATAATTGTTCTAGACAGTGGTGTTTAGTCCAGCCACTAGGTCTGAGACCAGTGTCACTTTAAAACTGTCTGTAAAGCAGTATTCCCAGAATCCCAAATAGTGATCGATACTAAACAGCTTCACCAAGTTTTCAATATTTAAATGAAAATCGCTTTTCTGTGTACTGAAGACTGTTTGTTTAGAATGATTGTAAAAGCTGTAAAATTATATGCAACTGAGCGGGAAATGATCCTGGAAGTGTGTGATGTTTAATTACATATCAAGAGGAAATTACACTGGTTTTCTTTTTCCCTTTATATAAAGGTTTGTTTAACCACTTCAAATTCTGTTCCTGAGCCACCTACTATTTCTGTGACTTTCAGTTTACTTTGTTAAATGTGTTTTTACCTCTTCCTCCAATACTCTTCAAATCTTGACTGCTTCTATCATTAACCCACTGACAAGTCTATTTCAGAGTTAACACATTCTTCCCAAGACCGTTTTTTACCTGGAACAACTAAGTCAGATTTCAATGTTCTATGTATTAAGTCCAGTGTCTTAACCAGTTATATGCTTAGTTTTCTGAAGCTGGAATGGAAAATAAGAAATGTTTTTCAGTAATAAAGCAATTATTCTGGAAATAAACATGTCCAGAAGTACAAACTATATATACATTTGCAGAGTATACCATTATTCTTTTGACCTACCAGCCTTCAAGTTCTGATGTTATACTCTTAAGCTTTTACCAAAACAACCCGCAAAACTTAATTCAAACTTGCAGAACAAAAATCTCCAGATCTCAAAAATTATAGTAATGAACTAACTGTACAAATGCATGCTGGGAGCAGAACTTGAAACTGACCCTAAGAATATTATTCCATACAATAATATGGTAATAATATGGTTCGGTGAAGGAGAATGTGTACTATGGGCAAATGCTGTTAAGATTTGTATGCTTTTAAAGGACATCAGTTACAAAACTAATTTGCAGGCTCTTCAGAAAGCACTGAATTTTCCCACCAAACTATGAGTTAAACAGATATGAGTAATATTTGGACATTTACACTCACAGCCACTAGATAAGTACATCATGTTGTTTTTCAATACCACTCTTTACTGTTTATTGAAAGCAATACTGCTCCAGTAGTCTTTCGTGATGCAGAAGTGACCCGATTTAAGAGATCACTTACAACACAAGTGGTCTCAGACATCTTCAGAAGGTGAAAAAATGAAAAATACACACATATATGAAAACATTCATCCTATTTTCCAGATATTTTAGAATATTACTTACTAATTCCATCAAAAGAAAACACATACTGCAGCTAAGTGTCTCAAGATTCAGGACAGTCGTGTATTGTATGTCTCATGTACTACTCATAATGTTAGAACAGTACTTGCTGGAATGTGTCATTTTTAAAGGCACTTCTCAATGGAGTAAGAAGGCAAAACTTTATATCCTTCAATTTAAACTGAATACAGTCATCAATCCTTCATCTATAAAAACGACAGAATAATAGTTTTAGTAAATACTTAGAGAACTCGCTGTTTTCCTAAGATTTTACAGAGAATGCAATTTATTAGAAGAGCTTAGGTATCAGAAACGTTTAAAATCAATCCTAAGTCTTCTATAGCAATCACTATAAACCACAACAAAACTTACATACCATAAAATGAAAAATTTCCTAAGCAAAATCTGAATTCTTGACTACAAATGTTGACAATATATTTCTAGACTTCAGAACATCCCTTTCCCCCTCCCATTCTTCACTGCTCTCATTAAAGATGCCACAGTGCTATGAAAATATGTTTAAAACAGTCCTAAGGGAAAAGTTTCCTTGGGTCTTTGAAATTCCTTCTTTTCCCATTTCTTTACAGATTTCTAACACCAACACTGTTCCTGTAGTTTCTCAAAAAAGGCAAAAATAAAAATACCCTCTAGGTATAATCTTTAGATTTTCTATTACACATCTCAGGTTCCTTTTGGTTTCTGAAACAAATGTAAACTGAAATGTGCAGCCATATTATCAGCTATATTTTAGTTTTAGTTAATCTTTTAGTGTGAAGAAGTAGATGGTATTTGACCACTCTACTGCACATACTTACAAGAATCTTATAGGAATGTGATTTAATCACTGAGTTAACCTGAAAATATTTTTAGTTTCATCTTATTTTTGGTCCACTTTTTTTTTAAATTTAACTGTAGACACCAACAAACAAACAGACAAACAAAAAACCAAACAAAAAACCCCAAACAAACAAAAAAATCCCATTGCTTCAGGTTCCTATCTCTATGATAAAAAGCACAGGGCAAGGAGCTATCACCTATCTATATGAAAAATTTACTGCAATATAAACCTTTTCTCCACTTCTCCCTTTTCCAGCAAATATTTGAATATAATCATTCCAAGCTAGGGATTCCACAATTTTCATAGCAAAATCAAGCTGGATTTTAGAATACTTTTTACATGATAATTTTGATTAGGCCCTTAAACTCTTGGGCATGGATTTGTCAAGATGTTCAGAGATGTGGGATCATATTACTGGCATGGTAAAAAGTTATCTTTGAGCTAGTCTGTTTAGTTTAAGAGATCCCATTATGAAATCAAGTGTTGCTCTACCACCTACTTCCTGATGGAAGAGCCATATGGCCCAGGAGCGCTTTCCATCATACAAGTGATGAGGGATATCAGCTCAAATTCTGTATCCTGCGTACATGTGTTTTCCTGTATTTTTGTTTCATTTTTCTCCTTGGCTCTTCCTCCATCTCTAAGACCATTCTTGCTATGTAGAATTATAGTAAGAAATCACCAGAACTCGTCATGCAATAATAGCCAAGAGTCACTCTACAAACTACTTTCTAGGAAGCACTGAATACCAATGCTAAGAACTGTCTAGCATTGGAACCAAAAAATGCACTCAGCACAACCGTCTCTGTTGTTTCCAGAAACAGAAACCATGAATTTTTCTAATCATTTCAGTTGGATGTGTGTCAAGATATTGAGTTATTGGATTGCTCTCCTGCATATTCTTTGCTTAGGAAACAATTCTGCTTACGACTGATGGCGACGAAAGGTCATGGACCCCAAGCCAGAAGTTTCTATTGTGTGTAGTATCTCCACACGGCTTGCACCAATTTGAATAAGCATGGTCTGTATTTAAAATGCTCTTACAAATACTAAGTTTGGCAAGTGGTAACTACCATAGCCCTCTTCAATAATTAATTTCCACAAAATGATGACAGGTGTCAATAACTTACCATTAAAGCACTTGTATTCAACACAACCGCTATTATGGACGACTTAAACTTGGAGCGAAAAGATTTGTGGAAAGGCATATGACCTTCTTCCTACTACAATGGCCATCCCCTAATTAAGCAATGCATCTGATAGTCATTAACAGGAATGAGATAATGAATCACTTTCTCTCTTCTTTGTTAATTTGCTGTAACCAAGCGGCTAATGGATGTCAGAGCTGAGTGATTGCACTGATTATAGTGATTTATAGTTGCAACAAAACAATTTAAAAGCATTCTGATTATTCATGTTAAAGATGCTTTATGTTTTGTTTACTAAATGTTTTATGTTCCCCCTCATGCCCCTCTACACACAATGAGACAGGTCTTGCTGGAAAACTTGAAAGTTCTAAGATTTTTTATTGTTTCAGAGTAAGGCATTTCATTTTGTTTATAAAAAAAAAGTTTACCCAGTAGAAATGAAAAGCCTTAGGGTGGAAAGAAAACTTCAGTGGTGCCTAGTTCAAAAGAAGACGGAAATAAGAGGAAATAAGGCAAACTTCAAGCCACTTACCTTAGGGCTCCCAGTCCCTTCCTCATTCTCTGCAGACACATCAGTAGCCAGTATCTCTGCTTTGATGATATCCAGAGCCCTAAGAATCCAGCTGTGTTGCCGTTTGATTTGCCTCTGTAGTTCCTTCCATTGACTTGCAATCATCTGCAGCATGTCCTTCAGTCCTTCTCCAAAATGAACGGGGAAAAAGAGGAAGCTGTAAACTCAACAGCATCTTTAAATATTATCCTTTATTCAAATCATTAGCAGGACATTTAAAATAATAAATGCAACAAGAGTTTTAATGTGTTTTCTCATCAATAAATCCAAGCTTTACTATTGCCCATCCTGCAAAACAATGCTATAGCAGCAAACATTTCTCTTAGCCATCATGTTATATTTTGATTGAGTTTAAGCTGACAATATCAAGAGCAAAATTCCACATAAACTGTCATTTCTCTGCAGTAGGGAACACTGGTAGTCTCCCCCTCTGATAACCAGTCTTTGTCTTGAAACATTTTGTAACCCTCCAAAGACATTTCCCTTACCTCCAACTCCTTTCAATATTTCCGGTAGTTTACACATTACTGTTTTCTACATCTAAGGTGACACACACAAACCTCCTTTGCTATGGCCTCTACATCTTTTTGGAACTATACATAGAAGTCAGTAATTTCCTACGGCATTCACATTACGCAGATCTGTCTGATGCTGCGAAACAACAGAGGCACACATATAACATGATGAGAAAACAGTATAGCAAAGAATAACTTCAACCTTGATGAAAAGCATGTTAAGTAGCCCAAAATTAAGATGGTATTCCATAGCAGTATATGCTGATTAAAACCCTATTAGCAGACAAGTCACGCAAACATCTAAAAATATAGGAGGTGTTGGGGATAAAGGGAAATCAGTATATCTCTCTGCCTCCACTCAATTTAAGGCCTCTGAAGAAAAAGACAAGCCTAACCAAAGGAAAAAGGCATTTTTAATTTTAATCTAGTCCTCATAAATATATTTAAATCAATGTAAGAATTAGTTTAAGTGGTAAAATAAAGCTTTACCAATGCAATTACTCATGCAGAGTATGTAAATACATATATATATATTTGGAATCCTAGTTCATTATCTTAATGTTATTTCCATAGCACCTACATCAAAGAATATGCCAGCGTGAAGTTTTCAGTGACGTGATTTCAATTGAAACTCAGCTGAACAGCAAGACCAAAATAAAATGAACAGACTATTTGCAGGCAGTATTTCATTTTATAAGTATCACTGCATTGTATGCAGTATATGAAACATTTATAAATCTTGAAGGTCAATCTGATAATGTAAATATTAATAATACATAAGGAAGTGAATATATGCAGTAATTTACAGCAATGCTTCTTCATTCTTTAATAGTCTGGAGACATAAAGACTTGCAATATTTCAGAAGGATTTACCTGATTTGTGAGATACAATAAGCTCAAGAAGTTGGCGTCCTTCCTCTGCCACTGCTTCTTTTAAAGCACAGTGGCTATCTACATTCAACTTAAAACTCTGCAAAAATAAAAGAAAAGGGAAACAAAAAGAGAGAGGGAAAAAACCTCAGCATCAGACATTGGAGAGGCAGTCATCATAAAACACACACACAAAATTACTTGCTGGTTTTTATCAAGAACCATATCCCAATTCACCCAATAGCCAAACTAATTTGTGATACTAAAAGCTATTGATATTTTGGATCTGGGCTCAAAATGTTTCCATTAGATCAGCAAAGTGCATCTGTGTTGAAACAGCTGACAAATCTAGACATTCATTAGGTTTTATGAAAAGTCACAACCCGTAGGCTATATCTGGAGTAACAGTGTTCTATAAAATACACTAAATTTATGCCACCACATATGAG
This sequence comes from Mohoua ochrocephala, assembly GCA_013398855.1. Taxonomy (NCBI): domain Eukaryota; kingdom Metazoa; phylum Chordata; class Aves; order Passeriformes; family Acanthizidae; genus Mohoua; species Mohoua ochrocephala. The sequence continues at coordinate 486,769 of VZTA01001582.1, read as the reverse complement.
CTCTCTTTTTTTCAGAGTTCTTTGAAATGTTGGTGATAGCACTATTTATGAAACCATAAAAAAATTACAGCATTGAATATATTGGCCTTATGTGCACTTATACAAATCTATTAATATTGTGTTCCTGAGTTAACTCTCATATCCATTTTCAAAGAACAAATCAGTCTGCTTTAGATCTCTGCATTCTTAATTTGTAAAGCAAGTATTTTTCAAGCTTTTTTTCCCCTAATATTTTTAGTAGTTTGCAAAGGATCTCTGCTTTAACAGCCAATAAAATATTTTATTTCTTTTTATTATTATTATTTTATTTTTACAAATTGCATTAAGATCAAGTAATAAAGGAACTGGAAACATGATATACTATATGTTACGCCACTTAATACACCAACGATAACTCAGATGAATTTTTTAATCATTTGCCAGAGCTTCTCACAATATTTGCCTGTAAGAAAGAGAAATAAAACACAATAGAGAAAAGGATACTTGCTGTATTTAATCACAAATTGTGTGCAGACCTAAACACATACAGGCAACACATTTTCTCTTTGAAATGTCTATGGAATAAATGGAAACAATATTTGACCTCTTGGAAAAAAAGAGCTTTTCCTTAAGTTAACTGGCAGAGATGAAAGGAGAATTTGCAAGCGCACATTCGTAGCTTCTGGTTTTTATAAAATTTTATACTTCTTCAAATGGTAGTGACCATGCTAGCAGTGGAGTGATAGACACCACAGAATACACAAAAGCCCTCAGTTCTTAGGGAAGCAACCTTTTTCTTTCTTTCCTAACCCTTGCATTCGGGTTGATTGGCGTAGCAAAAAATAATATTGCCAGAACAGTAATAAAATGAGGTACTTCTACTGTACCTCTACTGTATTTCTACTGTATTTGCCATGAAAGAGGCATGTTGCTCAGACAGAGTCTTAACAGTCTTTCAGGCAACACTGTACCTGACAGTGACAGAATGTTTTTGAGAATTTTCCATTAGAATAAAGGGCAATAAACAGAAATTTTGCTACCTTCAGCATTTTGACTAGCCCAAATCTCCTCGTAGGGACATCTGAATACACTGTTTTGTACCAGCTCCTGAACAACTGGGCCAGTCAAGAGAAGTTAAAAAGGAAAAAAGATGCCTAGTTTATGTCTGTCCCTTTCTTAAATCTAGAGTTTTATGAACCCAAATCTAGAAGTTCTTTTTCTTTCGTAAGAGCATGTCTGAACAAGCACTGACAATATTTAATTTACTGTTTACTTAAAACAGGCTTGTACTGAATAGTTTGTAATCATGCACTTCACAGGAAATGCACTATGCGTGTGCCTCACACAGCAAAAGAGAACCTAAAGGACCTGAAAGTAGGTTGTGTAATTTCATATAATTGAAGTTGAGTATAGATGCAGCTGGATGTGGCAGTGTCTCGAGATGATGTGGATGTGTTTGATAGGAAAATTGGAAAAGATGAGGTATTCTCTTTCATTAGGAAAAAAAAAGAGACTTGCTGTCCTAGAAAAGATTCATTTAACATAACGCACCAGATACTACAATGCAGCTTGATTTTCAGGTGCACCTATTAACCAGTAATAATGTTAAACTGAAGAAGCAAAATATGATGAATAAAGATGGGGCCAAACTTTTGGTTTCTGACTAGCAATATTCTCCTTGTGTAAAATTCTTATTTTATGGATAAATTATGAGTGGCGTAAATGCCAGGAACATACATGAAATTTAGCAGAAATAAACTTTTCCCAGCAGAGAGGCAGCATGTCATGGTTTAACCCCAGCCAGAAACTAAGCACCACACACAGCCTCTCACTTACTCCCCACTCAGTGGGATAGGGAAAAGAATCAGAAAGGGAAAAGCAAGAAAACTTGTGGGTTAAGATAGAGACAGTTTCATAGGAAAAGCAGAAGTCGTGCACACAGGCAAAGCAAAATGAGAAATTCATTCACCACTTCTCATGGGCAGGCAGGTATTCAGCCATCCCCAGGAAAGCAGGGCTTCATCACACGTAATGGTGACTTGGGAAGACAAATGCCGTAACTCTAAACATCCTCCCCTTCCTCCTTCTTCCCCCAAATTTAGGTACTGAGTGTGATGTCTTATGGTGTGGGATACCCCTTTGGTCACTCAGGGTCAGCTGTCCCAGCTGTGTCTGTATCCAACTCCTTGTGCACCCCCAGCCTACATGCTCGTGGGGTGGTACAAGGAGCAGAAAAAGCCTTGGTTCTGCGCAAGCACTGCTCAGCAGTGACTGAAACATCCCTGTATTATCAACACTATTTTCACCACAAATCTGTAACATGGCCCTATACTACCTACTATGAAGAAAATTAACTCTATACAAGGCAAAATCAGCACACATTAAAAGGAGAGAACCATCCATACAAGTATAAATACCAACAGAAGCAAATGCTGTTGATGTAGTGTAGTATGAGTTTTTAATTTAGAATTATATATGCATATGTAATTTTTAGTAATTTCCTAAGGAAAAAGAATAACTGGACAAGGAACACTGGAAGCAATAACCCTCAATGCTCAGGGGCTGAAAATGTGAGACATGAAAAAGACAAGAGTTGAAGATGTAACAAGTATTACATGTATATACAATGGAGAAATGCAAATTTGCACAGCTAAAGATAAAATCAGACCAAATATTTGGAATGGAGGAAGACCTTCAAACACAGAGGTCCTCTCCCATCCCGGATATTTCCTGTTCCCTACTGTTTACTTATGGCATTTGGAAAATTGTAACTCTAACAGCGTGTGACCCAGGTACTCTGCTCCCCTCCTCCTCTGATCTTTCCTGATAATGAATGAAGCCTTTGCATCTGAAGAGAGGAAAGAAGAGGAGGGAAGTCAATTAATCAAAGCCATTTTTCCAGGCACATTTGCAGCTATAGAGCAGTCTAAATATCACACATGAGCACGTATACATTATGGAAAATGCATGTGCGTTGGCCTGACAGCAGCTTTTTAAACAACACATTAATGTCATCCCTAGAACTACAGTGTATAAAATGTAGTTTACAAGCTGCAACAAGCAAAATTTCCTTACAAAGTTCTCTTCGCTTTTTGTGATCCCCATGTACCCATATATAACTATCAACTGTTCTTATTTAGCAAGAAAGGAAAAGTGAAGCAGGAATCATGCAGTTTTGGAAAAGCTACAGAACTATAATAAATGGAATAACAACTCCAAGGGTATAAATACAAGGCCCCAGGAGTGCTATCTTCTGCTGACAGCATGGGGCAAAGGAGCCCAGTCTTGACAAAATGAAGGTGTCCCCTGACTTTTAGGAAACTTACTGATCCACAAGATGACAATAGTGCAGAACATCCATGGGTTAAAAAAGCAGCACCTCCTGATCTATGTTGGACTCTGAACACACGAAAAATAAAAGAGCGCTTTCCCACCATATAATAATCTCTCCCTTATATCTTGTTTGTCTGTACAAGTGGGGATAAGAAAAAACTGTGTGAAAAAAAAATATTTTAAGTTCCCCATAGGATTTATTTTATGGTTGTAGCTACTGAAATTTAGGAAGCTTCTATTGCGTAAGTATCCTACACTATGTGCACATAGAGCTCTGCTATGCAATATTCCACCATTTTGTAACGCTCCGTTCTTAGAAAATCTTTGCAATTTGGTAAAACACCTGGGTCTTGACCTATTCATATCTGCAGTAACAACAGACGACTAGTAAATTTTGTCTCCAGAGGCACAAAGCATGACACACACTGTAATCATGATTATTTTTTGAGTCATAATGTATCAATTGATTCCAGTGTACTGTCTCCGAAACACAAATCAGCAACTAAGCATCATGTGAACCTACAATGTATGCATAAATATAGGTTAGTTCGGATGACACAGCGGTTTGCACCTATTGTCAGATTAAGAAAATGAACTAAAAGAAATATCCTAATTTTCTCACTCCAGCATACTATCAGAATATGTTGTGCACTGGGGTAGCCCTGAAAAAAAATTTTCCTGAGGTTCATTTTTTATGGTTTTAAATACCTTTAAGAAAAATACTACTGTTTCTAGGGTGTTTATTTTTTAGAGCAACTGTACAGACAACTAAAAATTATCTGTCTTGGATTCTACGATTTCAGAATTTGAAAAAGAAAGCTTAATTTAAAATTTCCTAACAGTATTTGCATTTTTTGATGAATTTACAATATTACTGAAATACGGACTTCTATATTTAGATACAGTTGCATGTATATTTTGGCTAAGAATACACCACTTTTAATTATAACACCCACTGTGACAGATGTAATTCAATTGTGAAATTTAGAGTAATGGGAACAGTTGATGGTAGAAAAGATATGGGATTCCCATTTCATTTGTCTTAAAGGAAAAATGACATGAACCAATTCCTGAAAATTTATTCTTACATGCTTAATATACAGCTACTTTTGCAAGTCTATTGGTCCTGGCACAGTTACCTTCCAAGAAACAAAATACCAAGATATCAAGTTCTGAACTCAGTTTTTGGTCATGGAATGGCAGCTGTCTATTTTCTTCTTCTTCTTCCTCTTCTTTTTCTTTTTTTCCTTGAGGATTTTTGATGACACAGAAAGTCTCTGTTTGGACAGTGCCTATTATTTAAGTTGAGAATTTGAGTTAATAATTTAAGTTAGTAATTTGAGTTAATAACCTAATAAGCCATGTAATAACCTAGTGGTATTTTCAGACTCCTGAATACTACCTACCAATGACATTCAGTAAATCAAAAAAAGAACTACTATGTAAGTTGTCCTTATATTAACACGGAAATGGTCATACATTTAGCTTCTAGTAAAGCCTCACATTTTTTAATTAAGCTTACTTAGTATTAAATAAGCACTACTAGGATATGTTTTCCTGAGAATCAAATATTACATGTGAAATGGTTTCAGTCAATGTCTCCTTTGTTCATGTTTTCCACAAAATCTAGGTGTCTACAAAGAATTTTTTATTTCCTTCTTTTCTTTTAAGCTGTATTTTCATCTCACTGACACTCCACCTGCTAAACACAACACAAGCACTATGGAAATGCTTTATGCAGCACCACAGCCAAGGCTGAGTCTTAACAATAGCAGGGATTCTACCTTTGCTTTTTAAGGAGAGCATGATGAATCCTCCTCTGAAGCAGCAGCACTCACTATGTGTCTTTTTTCTTCTCTTCCTGACACCAAGAACATGCCCTCCCTACAGCAATGATGACCAAGGGGCCAATTATCGCCAAATGCAAAGCAAACTTTTAATGCCTAACACAACATGACCATCACTTTCCTTAGATGAACCACACATTTTCTTCTGTAACCAGTGGAAACTGTTAGATATTTTTTATGAGTGAATAGTTAGTGAAAAGAAGATTTGGTCTTCTATCCTCTGCAACAACGAGAAGACTTTAAAAGATAATTTTTTTTTAGTTTCTCTGGGGACAATTCCTTCCACTGGCCTCTGTAGGCAGCTAAAAATGGGCAAAATAACTATATCACTTTTCATGTTGATTCACCATACCAGATTATAATCTAAAATGCCTTTAAAATTGACACAAAACTGATCTGGGAACCTCACTACTGAAATCCCATAATCACGTCATACAGGCATTGTGCTACTGTAGATGTAGATCAGATGTAGGATGGTTTGACTGCTCAGTTAATTTCTCCGTGCAAGTTTATCATTTGTCTAAACATAATGTTAACTGAACATTCTGGGATCAAAATGCTTAGTAATGAGTTAACTATAGCAACCCTGGGAATGATTTTACCTTCTGATGACTCATATGCATTCTACACCTTTCACTTGATCTGCATGTACTTTTTGTCTGGGAGGAATCAACCGCATGTATGAGGAGACAAACTGTTGGGAGTTTATGGAAGAGCAAGCAAAATTTGTTTAAAAGTGAAAATGGTGGAACAAATAAGAAATAACACTGAATAAGTGTTGATTAAGATAAAGGTCCTGTCTGGTTTTGTCTGTTTATATTTCATGAATCTGAACACCAAGCAGAAAGAAGACTTAGTACAGTATCGGAGGTTATAGTAAATGGGACTAATGGAGTTAAATTAAGAAGTAGAAAATTTAAGATAAATATGAAATTTCCCATGAAAGTCAGATCTATTAGATTGTTTAATAACCTCCTAAGGGAAACGGTGAAAGCCCGAAACCCTTGAGACCATTAAATCTAGACTGGATAAAAATGTGGGAGTAAGGACTTCAAATGCACCGACAGAGCAGCAGCCTAGCTCTGTCACATGGCCACAGAATTTGTGTTAGGCGGTCAAATCTAAATACAAAGTGAGGCTCTACTTCCTCAGTCCTACAGTAATTCATACTTCTGTAAAATCACCTCACCCCTTTCTTCTCTGTCACAGCTTCTGCCGTTCCAGAATTAAACAATCAATGGGTTTTTCCCCTTTGTTACACCTCAAACATGAATAACATGATCTTCCTCACATTAAATACTTTAGGTCCCTCAGTTTCTGTTTCTCATTCCTCATTGAGTTTATCATCTTTTAGGTAATTTAGCCAAGTTTTGAATGCATAATTTTACATGTGGAGAAAAAGGATAGTTAGCCCTCCTCTCCAGGATGCCTATTTTGCAGATTTAGAAGACGTAGAGTCTATTTTTGCAAATATTTTTTATTTCAAACTCACATAAATTCTTCTGCTGCCAACTCTAATTTATTTTCTGTATTTCACTATGTAAATTTTTCTTTGATTTTGTCTGTCCAAACATTTTTCATTGTCAAAAAAAAAGTTCACATGAGGCTTACTAAACTGAATCTCTGTTTGTTTATTATCAAGAGACAACGAGGGAAGAACACAGGCAGGAAATGGCATGGGCAAAACTGCTATACAGTGAAACAATTGCTAAGTTGCCGTAATCATAGTGAATTGCACATGCAGCCCACTGTATACTATCGCCCTTAATCATTTCTTGCCTTCTTGAGATACTCAGAAAATAATCTGCAGAAATCACAGTCTTCTGACTTGTTGGTCTGTCTTATCTTACACATTTCTAGGCACATCTCTTCCACTCAGAGACACACCATGCCTAAAAACGACTTAATCAAAATATGTCCAAGTTGTATTGTCCTACCACATGCAGAAAAAAAGCCCACCAAGAGACAACAGCTTTCCAAACCAAAGATGAATTCATGGGGCATAGCAGCCTTCACAAATATGGAGTTACCAAGGGGAAAATAACTTATACATGAATATCATTTAAATATTATTTAAATTTACTAACTATCAGACCAAAATGAACTCTCCAGCATTAAATAACACTATGTGGTTTTAAAACAATTCTTGAAAGATTTTAGTTCCAAGAGGATGTGGAGATGTAATTTGTTTCATATATGTACACACAAAAGGTTTCGTGCAATTTAAAGGTGAACTAAAATTCCTTCTTAGCAAAATACAGCTAATAAATTGAGATCCCAAATTATGAACCCAATTCATTTGTAGAATTAAGAAAGGGAAAAAAAAATAAGTAACATAGGAGATAATATAAAAATATTTACCAATCAAAACCTCTTTAATTTCCTAGATTTTCTATTTTTCTCCTGAATGCTCTGGCATTGCAAACACCAAAACACAGACAGCAATTGTGTTACTTCGAGTACTTAACATGTGAATGATATTATGCCCCTGAGTAACATAGCACAGAACCCATGGGAGTGGTCAATAGCTCTTGGCAGAGCTAAATTTAAATGTTGCTGAAAGTGTGCTTGTTTGTCCTTTGAGATGCTGGTATTATATTTTTTAATGATTTGCAATCTCCAAATTTTATACAAATAAATTTAATTTCATTTCTGAAAACAAATTTCTGACTACATCTATCTTGATAATACCAGGATAATAATACTAAAATTTCAGGCAATAGCGTGCATTTTAATAGACAAAAAAATTACAATTAACAGAGTTCCTACATAAGCATTATGCCGTTTATTTATTAAGTAAACATTAATTTCAAATAAGTTTTAAAGGTGTTTCAAGAGTTGTTACAATGATAAATTTGTGTAAAGAGCATGACCAGATTGTCATACATAAAGACACAAAGCTTCTAAGTCAGAACTTATGTAAAATACCTTTCACTGAAATTTTCTGATTAGGTTAGTACACAGCATTTTATAATGGTGATTTGATTTCATTATATTATTATTGTCACTGAACCCCCTGTATGCAAATAATGTCTTCTGCAGGTCACACACACAACGGACCCAGTGGAATCCCTTTTACCACTCAGACTTACAGTATCTGCATTTTGGGATACCTCAGGACCTAAGAGTTTTACACTTTTGGGTGGTGAGACTTGAGAGGGAGTGAACATTTGCAACACTACCAAATCAAGTTACCCTGCCTTATTCAGCTTTACCAACAAGTGCAAATGAATTAAAACATTTCCCAAAGTCTGAATGATCTGGGTTTTAATGTGCTCTGACAGCATTTGGCCTGGTTTTCTAAGAAAATCACATCAGGTATTTAATACATACTCAGAGGAATATACCACTCACTATATTCTTGCACTTAAAAGAACCCTGTGTTTTAAGGATCTCATCGCTTCCTCTTCCAAAGAAATAAACATTACCTTAAAATCATCCTGGATATTGGTGAAAACAAAATTGTAACTTTTCAAACCTCAAACATCATTAATTAAAAAAACCAAAACAGAGCAATACATTTGTTCCTGAGGCACAGACCATACACTATACTTTCATACACGTAGAATACAAGACTTCAAAATCCTCACAAGTGAGAGAGTTCAGATTTTGGACATTACAATTTCCCTTTTCCTTCAGTAGAAGAAGCAAAGCTATTTTAGGATGCCATCCTAATATGCTCTGCCTCTGGTTTAATGCCTCCTCTGTCCAGACATGACTGCGGCTCTCAGAACTAGAAAAGCTAGGACAGCTCTCCATGAAGCAAGTTAACAACCAATATGTTACAGGTAGGCCCAGGAGAGCTACATTTTATTATGGGGTCCTATCCCCTTCCTATACAAAACTATGTAAATCTGGGGGGGTAGCAAAGACTGTCCTGGGAAGATTTGAACCAATCAAAAACCAAAGTAAATGTGAATTTATTTTTTTTTTATTTGCAGCTGTACAAAGTACCTACAAAGGGTATCTACAAACTTGAAAGACAGGTTAGAAAAAAATTAGTACTCTTAAGAGTACTAAGTCTCTGGGAAAATTACAAAGAAACTGTTTCTTATTCTATAGGCTTGCACAAAACAAACCTCCGAAGTGGGACTATGTGTACAGGAAGACAGTAAATGGACATTCCCTTCCTTCACTAAAAACACATATAGTAATAACCGATCTCAATCACAATAGATCTACGTCTGTGCTACGAGGACCATAAACATGGCCCACTCCTTCTCCTTCCAAAAAAAAGATTTGTGACAGCTTTTCTTCATTGCATGACCTTATGGGAAACATCTTTAGATCAAGTGCAGCATTTTCGTATTGGTCAGGACAGCAGTGCTGTTATTAGCAGGGCAATCTACCTGGATTTTCCTTCTTATATGCCTGCTTTGACTTTTCCTTCGTCACCAAAAATGTTGTTTAAATTTGAAGAACAGTCCAAATGGTTTAGAAACCTCTATTTTTCCCACAGCCAGCAACTGTACATTCACTGGATTCAGACTATAATACAGGTAGAGCCAAGCGTATTAAAATGACAGCAACATTTCCTATGCTTTAACTCAAGAAACAGAAAAGTTTACATAGAGGTTATTTGGTTTACAGATTTTAAAAGCTGAATAATAGTCAAAACTGACAATATACATGTATTCTGTTTGTTTAAGTTTGCTGTCTTACTTCTTATTAAATAATTTTATTTGCCTGTGAAATCTGCTGAGTTTAGTCTACATCCCTGATTAGTATGTTCTGCAGACTGCTTCCTATATAAAAGGCATACATTCAGGAACCCATGAATATCCGAAATGCCTTTCAAGATAAAAAAAACCCATAAAATTTAAAAATTCAAACTAGCAATAGTCTAAACAAATTCAACTCGAAGTCCTTAGACAAACAAAAGATTAGGCCACTCATGGTGCTCACTCTTTAGCACCATAATCCTGCAGAAAGTATTCTATATTTTGAGAAAATTATCTAAATTGGCTGCCATGCACATTGGAAATTCCCATACAGCAGAAGTATAATACATAACTTAGCCATTTCAGAGGCTTTAATACCTTTAATAAAATTACTGTTACCACTGCTACCACAGAGAAAGTCAGTAGATTAGCCCAAGGCATGTGTATTTAACCTTATTTTCAATAAGAATAGATATTTAATACTTCTCTAAACTGACATTTTTCAGAAAATGAGATTTTCCAGGGAGATGAGAATGATCTTTTTTTCAGACACAGCTGCCTTGTTACAAACAGACAATCAGGTATCATGAAATATCACTGAGGCATCATTACTTCACCAACACAATTTCTTAAATGTGAAAATATAATCTATTTTCTGTATGAAGGCATTTGCTGTTTACAGCTCAGAAAGTGCTGAGCCATGATGTGGCCAGAAACATTTATAATGGAGACAGAAAATTTCTTATTTCATTTCTCTTTAGATAATAAAACTCAAGCCCCCCGTATCTTGAGAAGAATTTGGTTCTGAATGGAGATGACATCTAAACTTTATATACAGAAGGAAAGTAAATGCTAGTATGAATCAACTTGTCTAATTTCTTTTGAAATACTAATGATGCTTGCTCTATGATGTTTTTAAGACTCTAACAAGTAAAGTAAATACAGTGTCTGAGAAGGTTAATATAATAAACCAATTCTGGGCTAAAAAGGATTTTAATGTGGCGCAAAGCTTGTGACTAAATTGGAGTAAATATTACTGACAGGGATGTGAAAAGAAAACTCAGAAATTACCATTCGTGGAAATTATCAGTTAGCATATCCAAACCACACTTTGTACTGCAATAACTACATGTAATTCTCACCACCTGTAGTTTTAACAGAACAATATTTGCTATTCTAGTTTCAACTAAACAGAACACACATTTTTGCCTAAAAAAAACAAGACGCAAATAACCCTGGTGTGAACAATTAATTTTTTTCAAGGAGGAGACTGTTAGGACAGTCTTGCTAGACAAAAATGGACAAAAATGCTTGACTACTAATTCAAAATTTCTAAGAAGACTTTACCTTAATTAGTTTTATCTCTACTGAAAAAATATTGTTTGCTGACATCTACTAATAATGCAAGAAGCATTAAAAAAGTTGCACCTAAATAAGTGTAAAATATATTTTCATTTGCAGGATCCCATTTAAAATTCTTGTGTTCCCTAGCCCCAAGTATATCTCTAGACACAGAAATGGCTTAGTACAAATGACCTAAGAGCACACCACACTACAGTGCACAAGTAGGAGTTCTGCAGCAACAAGAAAACAAAGTACTGTGTTAACAACAAAGGAAAAAGTTAAGACTACAGAATTTAAAGTTCCAGGCCTTAGCAAATATATATAGTGCCTTTTGTCTAAACCTTTTCCTCAGCAGTTCTTCACAGTGGCTAGCTTACTTCTTCACTGTGCTAAAACAATGTATCTTATCAGGCCATGACCAGGATAAAGTTAAATGTCTTTTTTAGCAAACTAAAATGGTCAAGAGATACGTGGTGAATTATTATTTGTCAAGCTGGTTAGAAAGTCTGCTTAGTTTCACAAGCACAGCAGTACCACCTAGACAGATGCTTTTAGCTCATAAGCTGCCTTCAGGATACTGTTTTTGATGAAAACTGATTTGCATACCACCAAGTCTATGCTTAGAGTCTGCTAGTAGCTGATTTTGATCAGGGTGCCAATGGGCAAGAATCAGCATAACAGAAAAGGAGAGATACAAAAGATAAAGTGAATCAGAAATCATTTTCAGAAGTCCCTTTTTGGTAAGGTAAATGAAGCTATCTTTTCATTGGGAACTGATTTTAACCTAATTGTTCAAAAAATTCAAACCCTGCTTCACTTTTTTCTCTAGTAGGACTGACTGAGGCCTTTGTGGAAAAGTAGATTTCTGCTGAAAAACACGCCTGTTTTATGAAAACATATTAGTGTTTTCGACATCTGCTGGCTTGGGTGGCTGCCTGCAGAGTGCCAGATGTTCAAGGGGTGGCTGCTCCATGTCAGCTCTTCCATATGAATGGGAAGCACACAGCTCCCAAATCAGTTTAACCAACATTACTGAGTTGGGAAGACCTGTAAAATTGAAAGAATAATTTCAGTCACTATTCCAGGGATCTCTGAGAGCATTTTCATTTATAGATTTGTGCTTTGGTGTTATCTAAAATGAAGCATATAGCAACTTTTGTTCTGCAGAACATCAGGGAACGGAGTTTTAAAATTTGCAAGAAAACTGTTCTCAAAGATGAAGATTGTCTATTTCAGCACACATTCAAGACGTAGACTACCTTTCAATAAGTAGAAAAAATTCACACTCTTTAGCAAACTACGGTTTCTCATTGTGGCAAAATCTATGGAGTTTAAGTTGTAACCGTGATTTAAGAATGAAATTCTCATATGTCTTACAGTTGATAATTATAATTGCAGTGTATTTGGGTATCAGGCCTGTGCCTGTGTGCACACAGTGGATTTAGTTGTGAATTCCCTTGGTGGCCCAGGAACTGCCCAGCTAGTCTCTGTGCAGATGAGATAATTGGGAAAACCAGACCAAATGGAGGAGAGGCTGCCTTCCACCTTCACCACAGTGTGCTCCACTGTTTCAGGAGCTGTCTAGGTGGGACCTTCAGAGGCTTACAGAGATGCCCCTGCAGGCAGCTCTTGCTGAGCCAAGAGCAATAGACAAACACTATTCGTGTGCTTCAAAGTGTTGATTAACATCCTTGAGGACAGTATTGCCAGGCCAGGTATAAGAATTAACATGAACAATTGTTTGGGGAATTGCACCAATTTAAGCTGATGTCATGCTATGACACTTGTAATAGAGATTTGTATTGCCATCCTGTTCAAGAGATTTGACTCCTCATGTGAGCATTACTTTATGCAAAGATTTTCATAAGTTGATGCTGTGGGTTTCTTGTGATGCCTTTTTTTTAAAAAAACACACTCTATTCATGTGTCTGTGCCACACCATTTCTCGAAATGTCAAAGATGAAGAAAAGCAAGACTGAGTGGGGAGGGATTTTAAAATTCAAATCTTTATCAGCATTTTACATTGGAATCCTAAGGTGACAGCCTACAATTTTATGTACTGAAAAATTTGGAGGATGTTTACAACCTTGTCCTCGTCACCTCTGCAGGACTTTTCCCACCCGATGACAAAGGGAACAAGTACATTCTTTGTGTTTTCTTGCTCCTGGTATTTCCTTTTCTTAAATTTTGATAGAAGAGATTTCATTCATAAATGCAAAATATTCTCTCTTTATGGCACTAATTTTGTCATCACAACAAATGTATTTTGAAGAAAACAGTATCACAATCAATGGAATTGATAACTTGTGCCAAAGGCTAAGGACATGCCTCTACTACTAAAAATACTTATTTACACTGTTTTCACTCATTCTGTGATGAGAAAACCTGCATCAGTGAGGAAACTGTTATGAGATATGCTGGTGTAGACGCAGTACATGGGAAAGAACCAAGATATTTCCTTTGTTTTCCCAGCTAGTTTACTACCAGTGTCTGTATTACAAACCCATAACTGTGGAACCTAATCTTGTAAAGTTCTAAGTCCTGTGCTTCAGCATATCTTAGGTGAGTCTGACATGTATAACCTGACAGGCAAAAGAAGAAAATGAGAAGTATAAGTCCCTCACACAAACCATGATCACTATTGCCTTACAATGCTCAACTAAGGGAAATTTCAACAGTGAGCTTAACACGAATTGAAGTTCATATACTTCTGTTTAAACACAGATTAGGACGTCTGACAGATAAAAGCCCCTGAAAAGCTGACAATCTAGTTAATACAAATAACTATCTTCCATGCTACAAAAATGCTCTGTATTTTCTGCTGTGTAGAAACTATTACTATAGCATACTTTTTCTGAAATCCAAAAAACAAAACTCAGTCATGTTTTTTCAGGTTATTCAGCGGTTTTTTCACTGGCCATAGATGCCATAAAATAATTATAATATTATCAAACAGAATTTAGATATTTTACTTCTGCAGTGAAGTAAAAAAATCCCCAACTTATTTCATAACACAGTGATCCCAAAGTATATGAGATTTTCTTACCCCAGATACACAGTGCAGCTGAGGCCTAAGTACTGACAGGGGAAAGTGAGATTGTACAGGTGCCCACATACCCATTTATTTGGATACCTCTAGCAATGATGGAGTTGCCTCTGAGCTACTGTTCCACATTCCAGTCTGATACAGATGGGTTTGGCCTCACCTCCCCAAGAACCACATGGCAAAGCTGGAAGTAATTTGCCTGCAAATGAGCTACTGTGCTCCTTCTCTTGGAAGAAAGGGGAAAAGAAACTGACCATGAGAGTTCCTCAGCCTGGTGATTGCCCTGCTACCTGGAATATGTTTATTTTTATCCAGTCAAGAGTGAAAATTGCGATTCTATTAATAAAAACTTCTCGTCAAAAGTCTCTTGTTGCGAAGTACAAGGACAACAAATTGAAGTGACCAATGCCTTTTCTGAGGTCTGATTTCACAACGTGCTCTGTGTCTTCAGAGCACCTGTAAACACAATGGGAATCATGGGACTGAGTGCGTGCAGAAGGCAAGGCAAAAATCTGAACTCTGCCACAAAACCCAAAATCTGCAACATAAGGAAAAATGAAGGGTCTTCATTCTGCATTTGATAGACTACCACAATGGGCACTTCATTCAGTGACTGCCCGTAGGCACTACTACAACAGAAATGTTTAAGAACAAAAGACCCGAGAGCTTTCTGTAGAGCTGAAATCCTGAAGACAGTTTTCAGTTTGGTTCTAATTGTACATGTGGTTGATGTATACTTAATTAATTTAATAATGGTCACTCCACTATTACAGTAGGGATTAAGATGACATTTTTTCCTGTAATGCATCATGTGACTTCCTGGGACTGTCAAATAATTTTCTACCATAAGATTATCAGAGACTGGAAATGAGACTGAGCTTTGGGGGTTGATGATCTGATGTGGGCTCAGCTAATGTACTGTTTCATATAGCTGGGGTGTCTAGGTCATTGGCTCAGAGTAGTGCTATCACCATGTTTTATTCCATTTCATACTGGCAAGAACCTAAGATTTTGGCAGAAAGAGAGGAAATTTCTCAGTTTAATTTTCCGTACTTCTTTTATTTTCCTTTTACCAGCTAGAGTAGTTTACCTGTTGAGATATCTACCCACTGAACAGCATATATTGAGATCTATTTTCTACCTGCAGTATAAAATCTGTATTAATTAAACGACAGAAATGCACATCAAGTTAAATAATTGAAATAACTATTCCAAATATTTTATATAAATGACACTGTGTTATGTTAAAACTGGGAGACAGAATAAGAGTTCCTCACTAATAAGACTTTCATTAATGTTACACTGTAGTAAAAATCCTAGAAAGATCAGGAGAAAAAAATATCTTCTCTCCTCTTGCTATTGTCTTTTCTTTCAGGTCGGACATAAATTCTCAATTGTAATGCAATTCTGCCTTTTAATTTAATTTTTACAAAGTTATCAGTACATATTTCAAGTACAGAAAATAATTTGTTGGTATTTTCATTAAAAGAAACTGCAATGCTGCAAATCTCACATTAAAATATAGATGCACACTAGTAATTAAAAAATAATAATCAAATAAAAAGAACAGCAGAACACTCCAATTACTGATAGCAATCGTAGTATAATCTTGTCCTACCAAGTGTGTCTCCAGGTACAGTTTAAGGCTGTCTGTCTCTGCTTTAGGAGGAGTCCAATTCTCTGTTGTTTCCATGGCTTCATTTAACCAGTGAATGAATTCATCCAGCTTGCTTACAAACCCCTTACCATGTAAGAAAAAAAGAAAGAACAAGAAAAGCACATTTGTTAGAAAAATGGCAATGTGAAGAATGTATGCTCAATTTTATTAGATATTTTTTAGCCAAAAGAGTAAAATTTTGCCTCTTACAACCTAAAACTAACAACCAAACAAACAAACAAAACAATTAGAGAGTGGTCTTCTGCTAACTGAGGAGCAGAACAGTATTTCTGGGGACAATCTAACACGGTATTTTGGGACAAGACAATGTGGGATCCATATGACTGTGTCGAAATAAAGAGAACAGCAAAGTTTTAGAAGATATGAGGGAGATATATAAAAAGCTTCACAGAAATTGTAAAGAAAATTGAGCTAAACACCTTGCACGGGGCAGACTGGGTGTACTATGAGCACTGAATGTTGACAAAAGGACTGAACAAAGCTGCATTAACAAGGTATACATAGCAGATCGAGGGAAAAAATTACTTGTCAGAACATGGGTGTTGTGATTCCTGTTTTGGTTCATAGCATGAGACTCAGAGAGAGGAAATCAAACAGTAGATGAGGCAGAATATATAGCATTTAATATAAATATTGCTGATTGCATATGAGCCACACAGATGGTGCTCCGGAGAAGACAGGAGCTCCCGCTTCTCAGGAGCACCATTTATTTCAAGATTAGTACCAATTATATTGTCTGATTAAAAATAGTGCCCCTGAATTTACATGATTGGATGATTCTATAGGCACATACTGAGTACAGATAATTTTACCGAAGTCTTATCCACCACAAAGCAAGAGAGTAAATGGAATAAACTGACCGTGATGTTTATAAGCACCCTGAAAATTAACTCTGAAGAGGAACATGAATCTATTACAAGCGTTGTAAGACCAGATGAAGTTAGGTCTAATACTGGTTATATTATTAGTCATAAGCTATGAATTTCCAGCATAGTGAGAATTTTAATTTCCAGTTGGATAACAACTCAGTATACACACTCGGTACCTCACTCTCACCACTCTATTAAATGATTTCTGCTAATTATTAGTCCATTCAGATAGTTAAAAGCAAACTATGCATAGAGCTTTTAAAGATTCCTGAGTGTCTCAGGACCTCAAATCCTCTTCTCCAAAGTTGCACGTGAAACTCGAATTCTAAACAAGACAGAAACGGGAGTCTGAGCAGCAGGTGCACAACTGGGTTAAGTAAAGTGCAATGGCAATAATCCAGACCAGACAGAACCACACTTCCTTCAGAATTCACTGTAGAAGAGTCATTTTGGTCCAGCACTGCCAAGAATCGGGGTCCAGCAACCAACACTTGGCTCCCAGGTGAAGCAGCAGTGCTTCTAAACCAAAGCTAGAGTCTGGCAGGAAGCTGCAGTGCATACTGCAGGCATGACAGCAGGCAAGGCAGCACCCACTTCAGCACTCTGAGGACTTCGATTTTTTTATGTGAGTCCCCACAAGACCTCAGGATAAGGAGACTATTGCTATCTCTATTCATGGAATCCACTGTATATCAAACCACTATAAGGAAGAAAACTGTTATTGTGCAGGTTTCATTGCAGGCTATTTTTCAGGACATTCCAGAAAGGGGGAAAAAACACAGGGAAAGCAACCCAGTGGCTATGGTGACTGAGACAACATGCCTTTATTCTGGGGCAAGTAATGAAGGCAACTACATCTCCTGTCTCCCAGCAGCAGGCCATCTTCCCCCATGTCAAGCTACGGACAGGGGCAGGGGCAAGACGTTCTCCTTGCTCCATTGCTTACTTTCTTCCAGCTCACAGTGCAGCATAAGAGATGCCAGACTGGCAGAGAAGTGGGAGACGTGAGCTGAGGAGGAGAGGAGCAGGAGGAGGAAAGTCCTTCTTGTCCCTCCAATAAATCTCTGCCTGCATTTTAGCAATGTGCTGTCCTTGAGAGACAAGGTGATATGGTAAGCAAAAAGAAAAAAAAAGAAAAAAAAGGAAAAAAG